>WEKX01008953.1:0-31725 GCA_013390025.1 Pitta sordida | reverse complement strand
GTTCGGTCTCTGTCCGGGCGTTAGATGGTGAGTTGGACTAGATGATCCTTGTGGGTCCCTTCCAACTCATATTATTCTGTGATTCTGTGATTCTGTGATTGAGAGAGTAACTCGTGTGATCTCTGTACTCCAGTTGTGACAGAGTAAGTAATCTGTAATCTCGCATACACCAAATATGTAGTGTGCTAGTCACAATATTCAGGATTTATACTACCATTGAATGCAGATGTTATGCATAATATAATTTTCATCCAACAGCAACACGTCAAGCCAGATGGAGATGGACTCAGAGGTTACTGTGGGAATACCGGAAGACAACAGAGATGAGAACATTCAACAACAGAAATGTTTAAAGGACTCTGAATTAGAAGACCTACAGAGATGATATACCTTTTTTATCTTCATGTAAGAGTACATTTCTGCAAGGTGGATAATATTCTAATAGCTCTAAGACAAACTGATATGGGAGTTTGTCTGAGCCAAATAATTTGAAGTATTTTGTGCTCATAACATTATGTAATTCTTAAAATGAGCTTTGAACCACAAACACCAAGCAGTATCTGGCAGCTTAACAAGAACTGATCTTCAGCTCAGTAAAATTACAGCATCTCAGACAATATGACCTAATGTTGAGGCCCACTTGGGTTAAAATAAAATTAGAGTTAGTGTTTCGTAATGTTGCAATAACTTCCAATCACTATCTGATAGATCAATACCTTTGAAGACTGGCTGTTCAGACAAATTTCATCATTTGTCTAGAGCTCCAGAAAAACCCCCACTTTCTGAGTCCCTGCATTGTGCAAGCATTGTGTAAGCAGACGTCAGCCAGAAAGAAGAGTCACATGTGAAGACATAAGTTGTTTTAATGTTGTGGACTTATTCCTTTGCAGTTAGTAAAAGAAGAAAATTTAGATGAGGAAAAGAAAACAAAATTTTCTAGTGTATTGCAATTGTTTAAATAAGTTTAACTCAGAGATTTTCAAGTTCAGAACTAATTAACTATTGTTATTTATTTTTCCCTGTCCTTTAAAAAAATCTTTCCTACTGTTTTCATGAGGTGATGAGTCATGCCAGTTCATTTGCAGGTACGCAATCAGGGAAGATTATTTTACATCTTAGTTGGAAAGTGTTTATTTGACTATAAGAAGAGGAGTTGACTTTGCAAGGAGAGCATTTCTTTTTTGTAGGTGGGAAATACAAATCAATGGTGGACATAATTTTCTGGAATGTTTGGAAGATATCTAATAATTAATTGCTTTGATTACTAGTAGTATTTCTCCATGTTCAGAATGCTACTTATTGAAGGAAATCACTGAATAACTGGAAGTACGTAACATATTTTGTATTATTTTAGAGAACAATATAAAACTTTTTTACTTTTGAAACACTCAGTTTATAAGATACAATTCTGTGCAGAGTCCTGGTTCTCCATAATGTGCTTTTATTTTTTTGTAAAATGTCTCTCACCACAATGGAGAAGACTGCACTATTTCTCTTTTATTAGTAAGAATGATTGGTGACATCTGAAAAGCCAAAGCTAGAAATGTCTGAACAACAAAAGGACTATCAATGACTTTGTTTATTATAAGAGAGTTCACAACTTTCCATTAAGCTTAGTAGGTAGTGTTACCTTTTCTCTTGCATTGTACAGTCAGGTCTCCTATAACATGGACCCGTGGTCTTAATCGGGATCCGCGTAGCCCTACTTCTGTGTTGAATGGCGGCCACACCGCCGCCCGTGCCACCACCCACGCTGCCGCCCCTGCCTGTGCAGCCCCTGCTGGCACCCGTGCCACCACCGCCGCCCGTGTTGCCACCATGGCTGCGGCCATGGCCGCGGTGGCAGGTCACGCATGCGCAGTTGCGAAACGGGTCTCCTACATCGCTGAAAATCATGCCACTAAGATCTGAAGCTGCAATATGGGGGGCACAATGTGCAAGAGGGACGACTGTACTTTTACAGAAGGTAGGGGTATCCTTACCTTACCAGCGCTGTTCCCTCCATACCTGCCAATCTGATGCTCACACAACTCATCAGGGAGAAAGTGAACAGTAGTTATGAGGTACTGAATAAAGTTTCAGTTAGACAACTCCTGTAATGTTTCCTTCTCTGTCTTGAATGCAGAGGGGAAAACCCTTAACCAACACCCTCATTTTGATCTTGGATGGTCAGACACCATCTCTGTGGCTAAATAATGCAATTTATCCCACTGGCCATGCTTCACACATTTTCTCAAGACGAGGGTAAAGAATTCTTTCTTTCAGACAAAAATCATTTCAGGAGATATTTAGAAAGCATCATGAACTTACAAATTCCTTTCTTGGTGAAGATATACAATAAATAAAATGAAACAATCAGAATGGAGGTGAGATAAGTGGGGTAGAAAAGTACCACATGTTGGCAACTCATATCTGAAACACAGACTTTACAGAGTGAAATCAGGCCACAGTTAATATTATAACATTCCTTAAAATATATTTTATATACACACATTTTATATAAATATATTTTATATTGTTTTGGTTTACAGTGCTTGAAGCCTAAAACCACTTCCAGGATTTAAAATAAGACAGAGAACATCCAGTTTAAATTAATTTTATTATTTTATCTGGATATAGATTTTTTCAGATTAAAATTGTTTTTCTTACAAGAGGCCTCATTTTCAGTTAATACACAGACATGCACATGACAACCTACAGAAACACATCACATGGAACAATACTATAGTATCAGTTGTATTGAAACTTAAAGTGCAAATTTGTTAATACAAAGCTCAGTATCTGGACCATTCCACAAAATATTTGACTAATGTGTTTATAAAATGGTAGATTTTTTTCCTTGAAAGAAAATATTATTCTAAACCTATGCAAACCCTGTTCTCTGATAGTGGAATTATGCGCAATATATACATAAAGAAATATAATGACCTGAAAGCAAAACTACACCACACTCTCTATGGCATTCAAGAATTAGGTATATACAAAACTCTCAGCAAGTTTACTGACAACACCAAGCTAAGGGGTACAGTTGACATGCCTGAGTGACAGGATGTTGAACAGAAGGACCCAGACAAGCTCTAGGAGTTGGCCTGTGGGAATCTCATGAGGTTCAAAAAGGCCAAATTCAAGAGCCGGCTTCTGGGCAGGGCAACCCCATTGTCAATCCAGGCTGGGGTTGAACAGATGAGACTAGCCCTACTGTGAAGGTCTTGGGGGTGCTCATGAATGAGAGGCTGGACATGAACTAGTAGTGTAACTTTGTAAGAGTCGGTCAGAAGAGCAATATTGTCTCAATGTTGTCATCAGGGAGTTGGACAATATAGGTACCTTGAAAGCCTAGGCTAAGACCTTGCAGCGGCCTACCTGCCTGAGATGTAGTGGCTGCCAGGTGCTGCTCCCTGGACTGAGACTGGAATTAGGTTCCTATGGAAAACAAGGCACAGATACCCCAGAACAATGAATGGTGCAGCACTGAGTGTGCCGTACGTTTCCTGATAACTGGGGATGGAACGAGGTATGCTGTGCCTGTTCTCTGGAATCGAGGAACCGTACAAACCACTGTCTGGGAAGATGGATTTGTTCACTGTAACATGAAAACACACCTCCTGGCAAAAGGCCACTCACTTCTGGGACTGACCATGCCTCGGGTACTCCTCCTTGGACGTGCGTGGTAGAGAAAGATGGAGATAGGCAAAAGTCCATGGGACAGAGTTGGGGCGAGGTGTGACACCTGGTATAAAGATGGCTTCTTGGCTACTGGACTTTGAGACTCCTCCACTGAGAACCACGACGATCTGTAGGGATGCCTCAAGGACTTGTTGTATGGTGGTAGCTATATACCCTTTTTCTCTCACTTCTCTTTACTTTACTTCACCTTTCCCAATTTCATCTATCACACTGTCACTTTACAGGCACGTAATAAAGTTTCGCTGTTTGATCAAAGCTAAACTCCCTCTCGGAATTTTCTTTTGCACTTAGATATTGCAGTAAATGAACCATCACGTGTCCAGCCCAGCCAGGTGGACTGTGGCACACTTGCAGCCCAGAAAGCCAATTGTGTCCTGCCCTGGATCAAAAGCAACTTAGTCTGTCAAGGGAGGGGATTCTGTCTCTCTACTCCACTCTAATAAGATGCCATCTGGAGTGCTGTGTTCAGCTCTGGAGTCCTCAGCACAGGAAAGACATTGATTTGTCAGATCAGCCCCAGAGGAGGTAGTAATCAGAGGGTGAAGGACCTCTTCTATGAAGACAGGCTGAGACAGTTTATGTTATTCAGCCTGGAGAAAAGAAGGCTTCAAGGGAGACGTTACAGTACTTTCAGGTACCTAAAGGAGGCTCACAAGATTCCTGGGGAGGGACTTTTTAAAAAACCACGTAGGGACAGGACAAGAGAGAATGGTTTTAAACTGAAAGAAGGTAGATTTAGATTAGATATAGGGAAGAAATACTTTACTGTGAAGAACTGGAACCTGTTGCCTAGAGAGGTTGTGAATGCCCCATCCCTGGTGGTGTTCAAGGCCAGGTTGGATGGGCCTTTGAGCAACCTGGCCTAGTGGAAGATGTCACTGTCCATGGAATTGGAACTAGATAGCCTTTAATGGTCCTTTACCCCCAAATGATTCTATGATTCTCTCAAAATCTTACTCAGCTTAGCTTGCTTGCCCCTGTGAATTAAGTGTTTGCCTTGGTTGGATGGGCCTTTGAAACTCCTGCGCATAAGATTTCACCTTCAGGTATTGAAGTGGCTCAACCTGATGAGACGCTGGACAGTGCATTGCACACACATTGATTGCTCTTCCTCTCCACTCATGTATTTGCAGAGGACTCTGGAGATAAAATCCCTTTTTTTGGGTCATAAATCCCTGTGATATATCATGAATATAGGTTTTATTCTTTGTACTTCAAGTCTCTACTTCTGTCAAGTACATATAGCACACAGGGATCTAAGACTGGGACCATTATTTAGTGTTTGTGTTTCTTCCTGAACATCATTGTCTGTGTAAATAACAGACACATCTTACGGAGGCTTCTGAAGAAATAATAGACCCTTCTCTTTGCTTTTTAAGGAGAAAATCGCAATAGGATGAAAGGAACCATAGAAGCACCCCTCAGACTTGGGACGCTGAACGAAGGCGGATCAGGTTGCCCAATGCTGCCACCTACCGTAAAAACAACCTGCTTTCAATGAAAAATGCTGCCCGAGTTTTCAAACCGGTTTAACTCAGGGCAAGTCTGTCGCTTTAACTAATATAATAAAGAAGTCCACCTCCCTCTCTAAGATCTGGCCTTTATTAGGGAGAAGATACATGTCTCCTAATTTAGCTTCCTCAGGTTTGGGTGTCTAGTCAAACAGAGCTGGCCAGGGCCCTGGGATATTGAGAGATCTCCAGCAATCTTAACCTAGAATAAGTCTCAAAGATGGCTTGAAAGTCTCTTTCTCATTAGTCACTAGATCATCAGATTCAGAGTAAATGCCCACATTTTCTTGATTAAGGTATTCTGGCTCTCCATACCCAGGTGAAAGCAGACACTTTGGCCAAAGAACAGCTTGGCAAGTTTGATGAGAAATAGTCTTGATTAAGAGCAAGGTGTAGGAGGCAGCTGAGCTGGACCGTGACACAAGGGCAGAGAAACTTAAACCACAGTGTTTAGGCTGAAGTCTGTGTTCACAGTTTTTTTCTTATCACTATCAAATGGAGGGCCAAGCATCTAAATTATACATAAGTGTGTACTGTTGTAAGTTCCACCAAAGTAAAATGTAACAAAGAGATAAAGAAAACATAGTAGTGGTGGCTGAGTGTGTATGCATGTAAAAGGACCATGGTCCAGGAAATGCTGTCTGCATGGAAAAAGGCATCAAGATTCCTCAGAGCCAAGTATATTTGGATGATGTACTTGGTGGCATGACCTAGATATTAGGGTAGTTTGTTATAGGTAGGATGGTGTGTTGGTAGCAGGATGGCAACAGGTTAGGTAATAGGTTTGGCTAGGTTAGGTAATAGGTGATAGGTTGGACTCGATGATCTCTAAGGTCTTTTCCAACCTTACTGATTCTGTGATTCTGTGATTCTGTGATATGATGAATATTGTGTTCTTATCCTATCGCCTTCATGTCTCCATTGCAGATGTGCATGTTATCTGCTAACATTAGATTAGTCAATGCTAGCTGACTGGTTCAACTTGGTCTGCTTATATCTAAAGGAACCAGATGGTTCCTACAAAGTAACTTTAAAGATAAAGATTACATTGAGTGAGAAAAATGCTTTGGTAACTGCTGCAGCACAGCATTGTGCTTAGAGTTATGTTACTGCATCTCAGCAGGATATACACATCCGCATATTTTTTGTAATCTCAGAAAAAACTCTAGGTCACACCTTTGAATGCTAATTGTATATAAGGCCTGTCACCATGCTCTGGTTCTCCTGAAACCTGGCAGGTGATCAAACACTTACCCTTTGGATAAATAGGTAGAGAATATGATTTTGGTATTTAGATCAGGGAAAATTTTAAGTGACCCAGAATCAGCAAAGCAATTGACACCTTTGAGTCAAAACTAACATTTACTATTCCAGACCATACAATAACATTATTACAGAATACCATGAGTTGGAAGGGACCCACAAGGATCATCTAGTCCAACTCACCATCTAACGCCTGTACAGAGATTGAACGTACACCCCAGAGTGGTGAACATAAACCTAGTTCCCTCACAGGCACACAGGCCACTCCGAGCCAGGAGGGACTCACAGGACCATCCAGCCCAACACCCCCAGCTAGACCATGTCTCTAGGCTCCTCATCCAGTCTTCTCTTAAACACCTCCAGGGATGGTGACTCCACCACCTCCCTGGGCAGTCCATTCCAATGAGAGATCACTCTCTCTGTGAAAAACCTCTTCCTAACATTCAGTCTAAACCTCCTCTGGCGTAGCTTAAGGCCATGTCCTCTCGTTCTGGTGTCGTCAGCCTGAGAGAAGAGATCCACATCCACCTGGTGGCAACCTCCCTGCAGGTAGCTGTAAACAGCAATGAGGTCACCGTTTTCATTATCTTTCAAAATGAGTTTATATCCAGCAAACTGTCAATTTATAATCATATAAATGAAATATAATTGTATTTTAAAGCTTGTTTTGTCATTTACATTTTAATCAATGGAGAAAATGAGAAATGGGATGATTATGTTCATATTCTAGACCAGAACCGCTAACAGATGCTAAATTCATCCTTGATTTTCTACAAAGGCTACTAGGGTGAGGAAAACTTTTTCCAGTTTTTAAACTGTAGAGCTGCTTGCTACAGGATGTCAAAAATGTACATAAGCTCAAAAGGACACCAGACAAAACCATTAAATAAATCTATTAAAAAGTTGTTAGATACAAAGTCAACTCTTCTGACTCATGTAGTTTTCTGCTCATCAATTGCAAGACACAGGGAGAATAGTTCTGCTGTCTTGTTGCTTTCTCCCAGGGCTCCTGCTCCTGGCACTAGCTGAGAGAAAATGTACTACTGATCCAGGTCAACCTTATTTTTAGAGCAGTTGGAGCAATTGTTGAGGCATTGTATGTGTTTCGCAGCTCGGGGATTAATGAGCTCACTGCTAATGTTGAAACCAAGTGTGAATCTGTCTTCAGGAGATCAGGATGTTGTGCTGCTCAGCTAACACCTAAACCCAAAAAGCCATCAGATCTTGTGCCTTCATAAAGTCATCCAGTACATCTTCACCGATGAACTTCATCTTGTAGGCAAACTTGATTTGCCTAGGCTTTCAGTGATACTTTGGCAAGGGATTTTATCCACTTATTTAATTTCAGTAACATCTTGATTCACAGAGTGTTTTATTTATAACACACAGGATGGGAAAACTCTATCCCTGATCCCTTTTGGATATTTAATAAAAATGAATAGTAATGTATATACCGTGGACTGTTCTAACATATGGCAGCAACAGAAAGAGATGGACACAAGCAAAATTTTGCCCACTTTCTACAGACTGGGGAGAATTTGCAATAACATGTATTCATTATATTGTGAATATAGTCAGCTTTGATTTATTATAAACCTGCCCTACTTGACTGAAGTCTGTGAAGTATGAAGTACTCAGGGTTATATAAAAACTAAATTATTGCATCCTTACATCTTTCAAGTTATTTCTTCATGAAAACCAATAAAAATAAAATAATAGTATACCTCTCTCATATATACCATATATTTTAGGTTCCTTAAGACTGAAGATAGTGTATGTTATAGGGAAAGGCAGTGCTTGATGAGAAGGGCAGTCTTGGTAATTTGAAACTAAGAGGCTTCAAGATAACTTGTTTGGGGAATTTATCTTGTTCATCTCCTGCCATATTCCTATCCCAGGGATTTGTACAAAAAATGTTATGGAAACCACTTTCCAGCAGTGGAAAGTAGGGCAACGCTGGTCTTTGTGGCAGCACAGAGTCCCAGGCTTGCTCCACTGGTGAGTGAAAGTTTCTCTCCCAGCTTTAGAGCAATGGTTTGTAGCAGCACAGGAAAATTTGGATTAGAGGCAACACACCTCAGATGACTAAGTTAGTGGAAATATGGTGATTACCAGGCCATGATGATTATTGACTTAGTAACCCAGTATATCCTGTGATCTCTTTAAATGTGCTTTCCTAGGGCACCTCGACTCTCGACTTTGAGCACCGCTGGTGACTTGGTACTTCGAAAAAACTGGGAGTTCTCACTAGAAATAGGCCTTTTGGGTTGTTTTTAAAGTATCTTCTTTTTTAATGTGAGTGGATTTTAAACACTAGGTGTCAGTCAGTCACCTCACAATAACATGCTCTGAAGCGCTAACACATTCGTCTTCGGCAGCAAAAATTTAATTTAAAGAGAGCATGTACAATTATGTGCACTTTATATAATATTTGAAATCATGCCAAAACCATGTGAGAAAATTATTCCACAGGGCTGTTTAGCAGCCACAGATTTCAGAGACAGAAAATGTCAAGAAAACTCATAGAAAGACCCTTGCACACACTATAGTGAGTATACACACTGTTGTGGTAAAATATTTGTTATTTATTGTCTAGTCTTACAGGTGACTAGTAAATTTCTCTTTCTTCCACCCATTCTACTCCAGCTTCAGGAGCATTTGTAAAAAAAAATTATGTTTCAAAGGGAAGTACACGTCCTTTCTCCCCACAGGGCAACACTGGCATACAGAAACTTGCGCCTACACCCGAGATGATGTGACAGCTGAGCATTATTTAAGGAAAATACTTGTGTTGACAATGGTTTGAGTATTGCCTCTTTTATCATTTCTCTAAATAGGCCAGTTGCCTGGTGATGAACTGCAACAAGAGTCACTGGACTTAATGGGTCAGGCCTCTCAAGCAACTCAGCACTGAAAACCTTAGTTTTTGCGGATCTGGCTTTTAGTGATCCGGTATCTCAAGACATGCAGGTAATGGAGCTGTGTCCATAGAATAGCAAAGTATAAGAGGAACTGTTTGCTTAAGCATTGCTGCAGGGAAGACTCGATGAGGAGCTTAGTGACATGGTCTAGCTGGTGGGGGGTTGGACTGGATGGTCCTGGGGGTCCCTTCTGGCTTGGAGTGGCCTGTGAGCCTGTGAGGGAACTAGGTTTATATTCACAGCTCTGGGGTGTGGGTTTGGTCCCTGTATGGGCATTAGCTGGGGAGTTGGACTAGATGATCCTTGTGGATCCCTTCCAACTCATAATATTCTGTGATTCTGTGTGATTCTGTGACTACAGATATAATGCCT
Organism: Pitta sordida; assembly: GCA_013390025.1. Taxonomy (NCBI): domain Eukaryota; kingdom Metazoa; phylum Chordata; class Aves; order Passeriformes; family Pittidae; genus Pitta; species Pitta sordida. The sequence goes on along the minus strand of WEKX01008953.1, from coordinate 21,971 downwards.
CAGGACCCAAACTCGTATCACAGAATCACAGAATATTCTGAGTTGGAAGGGACCCACTAGGATCATCGAGTCCAACTCCTAACACTGTCTTCCTGGCGGGAATCGAACCCAGGTCTCCCACACACCAGATGGGGACACTTACCACTGTACTAAAGTGGATTTTCGTATGCCCTCATTGAGATCCTAGCATGGATATGTAGGATGTCATCCTGCCATCTCTCTGCTGTGTGATTTGGGCACCTGGATTTCCCTTTGGATTGCACCACGAACCTCTCTCAAATGCTCACAGCTCCACTAGATATCGGAGCGCATACATCCTCTGGGTCATTTAACCAGTTTCTGTAATTTAACTTTGTACATACTGAGGGTTTTTTATTATTCTCTTCAGCTACAATTTGATTCAGTAATCTCAGTAATCTTCCAAAACTCTGTTACCTGTTCTTGAAACACATTCAGATTGTCTTCCTTTCCTGGAATCATACATGTGTCTGATTTCAAACTGTGCAACTTGAATAGAAACTTACTCTAGAGTGCATGAAGATGTGTATTTTACAATTCTGATCTCTATTCTTTTAGATACATACTTAAAATTACTGCATATCTGCTGTGAAACTCTGAGGAAAAATGTCCTTTATTACATGCTGACCCCATAATATAAATATTCTTACATCCAACCTGTGCATTCCTAGGTTTCTAGGCTTATGATGCTTTTGATTGTCTGACCTTGTGGTACCAAAGATTGGGGTTAGTGCAGCTCTCTCCATGTGTCAGCTCACAGGATGAAGGACCACTGAGGATGTGTCATTAGAAGAGAAAGGGTAACAGTTTTCAGGCTAAAAAAACAGCTGAATTTTTCAGTGCTCTGTACTTTATGACACAGAATACAGCTATGTGCAGGGCTGCCCCATGAAAAGAGTTGCATTTCCACCCACTCTTCACTCAACCTGCCTGAACATAGGTCACTGCAGAAGGTGCGGGGACTGGAGAACCAGTTCTTTTGATGTCCAGATGATCACTACCTTTGGGTCTTTTTAATATTACATCTTTGTTTTTTTGATTTCACATCAGGGCCTTAGTACTTTTTTTTATTTCCCTGGCAATGGGAAGAAACAGCATGAATGTGTTCCGCCTTTATGTGCCTGTGTTCCTGCTGTGATCACTTGGGTCATTTTTGCAGCTGTACATCATCATGATGGCCATGACAGCTCCTCTTATCAAAAAACTAGATGTATGTGTACAATAAAATTCTACAAACACAGCAGCTGCTCTGTGTGGAGTAACAGGCAAACACCTATATCCAGATTCATCCCACTTAAGTAAGGTGCCTCTGTCAGAAAACCAGAACCCCTCCATATCCCACTGAGAAAGGCAAACACTACCTAAGGGTGGTTCATGCCACAGGAGGATGGCTCTCTTCCTTCTGCTTTTCTCCCCGGTCTTGGAAGAGCTCCTTACTCTCACTCTTACTGCAAGACCTCTAGTTCAGCACATAAAGTTAATTGAAAACAGGTAAGGAAAAAACATTAGTTGTATCAAACCCCACAAATAGAAAACATAGTGAAAATGTAGAAAAGAGAAAGATGAAGAAAGCATTACACTGGTGAATAAGAAAATGGTTCTCAGGCACCCTCTGTCTTCAGACCAGTCTTCTGACCATATATACACACTAATTTCAAAGTTCTGTCATTTTTATAATTCTTCTTTTGAGAACTTGCAAGACTGATAACCTTCACTAAAAATGTCCTCCTGATTGCTTGAAATAACCATTTCTGACTCAGTCTGAAGTCAGTTCAGAAAATTGGGATGAATTTTGAACTCATATCTGCTGTGAAACTCTGAGGAGACCCAGTGTCACGAGTATTGTCTTTGCCTCACTCAGAAGAAGAGCTGAGAACATGAAGCATGTGATATTAAGCTGATCCAATCTGTTAAATACAATCATAAGCAAAAATTATATCCTTTCAGATTATCATGTGGATCTTTTGTTCCAAACTGGATATACAAAGCTGAATTTGGTGTTTTACTGCTGAAGTAGAAAAAATTACCACCTCAACAAGAGCTCTACGTTCATCATTTTGGGGATCCTCTCATGTCTATGAAGGTTGATTGAATTGGCCCAACACAGAATCTGCCCTATCCTTTGATGACTGTACTTCTTTAATGTCTGAGAACATTGAGTATATGTATCAGTCTTTTACCTTCAGTCAAACTGTAGCTGAATCTGGCTAGCAAGATTAAGAGGAAAAAAGAGGTGACAGAGAGACACGTCCCCATACACACATAGCAATTTTTTTACCTGATAAATCAGGCTGGAAGATATTGAAGGCACACTACTACTCTGTAAAGTGAAATTGTCAAATACTTATACACCATGTATGAGATCTGACCTTTAGTAAAGTTAGATATATTTAACTGAACTAGACCAGTTTCACACATATTAAGAGAACTTCCACTCACAAGCTGGTTGCTTTTTCATAGTTTAAATAGAGTTGAAGACTAAATTCTATTTTTGTAATCAATAAAGGGTAAAAGAACCTACAGACTCAAAATGATGATTTTTTTTCTTTGGTTCTGTAAAAACTTTTTTCTTAAATAACACTGAGTGAAAAAGCTTTCTGAAAAACATCAATTGCTTTACAATGCATTTTAAAGGAGGAAATTGTCAAAGAAACCAAATAAGATAAAGACTGAGCTACTTGGAAATAATTATTAAATACTTGTTTTAGAAAGCATGAAACTCATTATCATGGTAGTACACATTCTAAAGATGTGTTCACTTCTGTTACTAAAATATAATTTTTGCACTTGTGCTGAATACAAATCAAATCAATACAAAATCTTTATGAGGGCACATCAACCTTGGTCCCAAAGAAATCAATAGCAAAATTCTCACTGAGTATATGGAATTACTTTATTCCATTGAAACGTTGAAAAGTGCATACAATTCTTGGACAAAACCTGGCTCTTCAAACACTGCAAGATAGAGACTGATATCAGAGTCCAGTATCGTCCACAGCAGGAAGTCGATGTAGATGCCATCGGAGCATCACATCAGGATGAAGATATAATTTCCTTTGCTTAAAAAGCGGGGATAATTGTGCAAGCAGGAACTACTTTACAAAAAATCTGAAGGTCTTTAAAAAATGTTATTTCACTATTGCAAAATTGCATACAAGAAAAGATTAAAGTATATTAGTTTTGGTTAGCTGGGTCAGATTGGCTGGCTGGGGTTTATTTTGTTTCTGTTTTGTTTTCTTTTTTTGTTTCCCCTGCTCCAAAGCCAGATAATTCATGGTATAAAGCAGTCATTTGGATCATAACACAAACATCCTGCCAAGACAAATAGATCATCTATCTATTTTTTTCCTATGTATCTTGTAGATATGCTTTATTTACTGATTTCAAAAATTTGGGAAATTACTAAGAAGGTAAAAAAGAGCAAACTAGAATATATTATAATGACATTGTAAAAATTCAGAGTGTATCAGTGGCTCAAAAACTGCCTTCAGGTCTGTTTGTCCAACTGAAAAGCATAGAACACATCAAGAAAGTGAAAAGCGATAGAAGTAAAAGGTGTGAAGCAGTTTGAGCCTGTGAAGGATTCTTCAGTCTGGAACAGAGGTAGATAAGGGAAAGGTTGGTTATACTGATTATAAACTAAACACTTGCCTGTAAGTAAGCAAATCAGATATTTCTTTTCCAAAAATATTATTTATCATTAAAAATATTTGCTGGGGAGTGCTATGAATGTTAATGGTCAAAATGATTTCAAAAGGTGATTAAAAAATCTCACAACCACAAGATTAATCAAGCACTGTCAATCATATTTCTGTGAGTCAGGAAGTCACTGAGCTACTGTCATGTTTTTGGATGGGATAAATTTAATTTTCCTCTTAACCAATCAGAGAAGTAAGCTGCACACTTCACTTATACAGATTCACAGATTCACACAGATTCACAGAATAATATGAGTTGGAAGGGACCCACAAGGTCCTTCTTACATCTTTCATTTGGCCTTTCTAGGTATGCCATCTGGAGAATTGGTTGGTTTGGGAGTGCCAGGTACCCTCTCCACCTGTCCTGGGACCTCATCCTTGGCATGAAGTGCTGCAGACTGGATACGGAGCAGCTAAAAGGCGGACCTTTCTACCTCGGTAGGAATGGGATTTTTGGAAATTAAGCCACGCTCTTGGTGGGAATACAGAGGAAATTTACGCCTGAGCTCCTACCTTTTTACTTACGCACCTTTTGGCCAGGGGAAGAAGATATACAGTTTTTGAAGTCTAGATGGGCTCATTGCCTCTGAAAGGAGTATGAGTAGGTGTGGCCCATATCTTCTTCCTGGAATCTGTACACTAAAAGGCTATGGAAATTTCCTGAGAATGAAGATCAAGGTTTAGATTTAACCCGCCACGTTTACAATGTGCTACAGAACAGCCATCCATGATTTCAGGCAGAGGCACATGACCTTCTGTGGTCGTTTTCATTAGCCACCTTAGCAGGGGCATTACAACTGGGTTGTGGGTGCAGGCACAGCGCTGGCTACAGCAGCTCTGATTTCTGCATGAAGAAATAAACCATGCAGAGGTACATCAGCTACGACTGGTGGGCACATTTCATCTTTGAAGTCTCTCTTCCATCTTCTTGCTCCCCACCTCGTAAAGAAAAATACTTGTCAGAAGGTCCTGCCTGACCATGGATGTGGAACAGAGAGAATCTATCTTCTTCAAAACAAAACTTTAAACTTGCTCTATGTGCTCTGCTTTCTCTGCTTTGTTGCTTGATAAAGGAGATAATGAAATTGGAGATAAGAGAAAGAAAGAAAAAAAGTCGATCTTGATCTGTTTTTCCTCTGTAAGTACTGTATATTAGCTGTTACTAAACTCTGTTTCTCTTTCTTAATGAGACATTGGTTTTTGCGGAATTAGTAGCTTTTGGGTTTTGTCCAGTTTATTATCCCTACTAATCTGAATGTATTCATCCCTAATTTCAATTTGCATTTCAAAACTGGGTCAGAACACAAGCCTGACTGACACTACGTTTTCTACCCATGGTGAGAGGAGCGTCAGAGATGGGCTGCAACCTCCTACAGCTCCACTTACAGCATAAGGCTTCTTCCTGCAGTGAAAGAATGAGGAAAATCTTGTCTTTCACAGTTTCATGGTTGATAACTGAAGGATAGGGAGAAAAACAGAAAAATTCCACTTTGCAGGCTCAGAGTAAAAGCCAAGATTTACACCAGGGGAGTGTAAGATAAATGCAAAGCAATTCCATTATAGCATTGTTTTCCACTCATGCAGAAGAGTAGTGAAACAATGTCTGTGCTGAAAGGCAGTAAACATTTGGCCTGACCCTTAGCTGTGAACTTCGATCCTCTTGTCACATACATGAACGAAGAAAGTTTCTGCTCTGAAAGACACACAGTTAATTAGTTTATTATGACTCCTCCACATCACTCAAGCATGTACCTCATTGAGTAAGGGGTTGACTCAAACAGTTCTTCCTTGCAGTTATCCCTTGCTGAAATTCTCTGCAGCTGAATCAATTCCAGAAAAAACCCGAAACATGGAGTATAACTATCTAGTTATGAAATATCAACATAGCATAAAAACTATGTTGCTTCCTTTCATATGCAAAGGGACTCAGTCAAACCCAAACACCAAGTCAAAGCAGAAAACTTTCAGGAAAAGCAAATACAATTTTTCAGCCTGATTTTCCATACCAAAACCACATTTTAAACAGATAGAAAATATAATCTTGAAAAGATGTTCTTTAACAAATGCAGAATCCTTCTTTCCAGCCCCCAAACAATATGATCTTTCCATGAGCCCTTCCAGTCTCTACTTGACTTTTCCAGAATGCCTTCTAAAGAATCTTACAGAAAAAAAAAATCCCTAAATACATGTTCTTCCTCTTTAGATCTAATTTGATAAAGACTGCCATCCTCCATTCTCCATGCGCCTGCTGATCATGGCCATCATGAAGTTAATATTGTTACCAGAAATGAGCTCAGCTTAACTCAAAACATGTGTTTGCCTGTACAACAGCATTTTAGAAAACTTTGCTTGTATTTCCCCACCCTCAACTTTTCTATGGTTTGTTTGTTTGAAAACAACATTTGAAATTCAATTACATTTGCTGCAATTCTGAGAAGGGCCCCTGCTTCCTTTTTAAAACAACTCACAAATAAATTGCGGGCTGTTGAGTAAAAAACCAAGTTGCTGCTAGTGCAAAAGCCTGCTCATGGAGGCTGGCTTTCCCCTTCCTCCTTTAAGCAGATCCAACTGTTTAAGAATATTGTCTTGTGCTCCCTTCCAGTTAATCCTGTACTGAACAGTCCTCTCAGCAGTCAGTAGTAACTGCAGCTGGATCAGAGGATAACAAAGCAATAAAACATCCTGGCTGAAGGATCCCACTCTAGCCGCAAAATAACTGCTCTTTGTGTAAAAATGGATGAAGAACCAAACTCTACCAAGACACTGTGACCTAAGATACCATGTTGCTTTGAATATTTTTGTAATCTTGCTCTTCTAGAGACATGTGATCTTCAGGATAATCAGTCATTAAAAGGCATAAGAATATTTTTGCTGTTATTATTAATTCAGATAACAAAATATGAACACTATAGATCACATTTCCGGATGCAAAATTGTCTTCCCTGAAGGCAGAGGCTAGAACTGGAGTCTCTACCCTCCTTACTACAGGATCATATATGGAGTATACAAATAGGTCACTTGACTCCCGCCTCCACACATGAGCAGCTCTTTGATGAAGACATGCTTTAAATCTTCAGTACTACTTGGGAAAAAAATGGCAGGGTAAGAGGAAAAATACCTTCTGAAATTTGAGATTCTGATACAATTTTCAAGAAACACAAGCAAATTGGGACCTGAAGGAGTAGGAACACTTAGCTAGGAAGCCATTTGTTCGGTTCAAGGGAATACCATTAAATATAAATTTATTTCTCTGAAATTCTTTGCTACTATGAAGACTTCCACAGTTGCAAATCCCTCAAGCTCTCCCAAGGCCATTTTGGTATACTGGACTAAGGTAATAGTGGATCTCACAAAGTGTTCAGCACCGTCTGTATTGAGACAGCATCACTTCTAGGGAGAACTCAAAATCTGGACACATATGACATGGGAATTAAGGTTTGGTGTGTAGATGCCTGAAGTTTATAGTAGAAATTCACCTTTAATTAACATGAGATAGTAAACAAAGAACTGAAATTTTATTAAATGAAGTATGTAAAAACTCCAAAAGATGTAATGATAGGCATAAAATACAAATATTGAATTCCAATGTACACTTAAAAAATGAATAGGATTACTATCACTTTTCATGACAAGGGCAAGAAAAAGTATGCATAAGAAAAAATTCTGGTGTTGAATTTTCATCACAGTTTTTATCTTCAGAAAATGTTGTATTATGCTATCATGGGCTGAAACAAACACGCAAATATCTGAGGCTATATTTGGTTGGGATTATTTCGTTAAAAAAATCAAACCAGGAGAAAGACAGAATACATGAAGTTAACTTCCCCTTCCAATTTTATATTCATTAACTTTTTCATATATGGGTTCACTTAAGAAAAAAATGAAAGAAGTTGTAGAACTACAAGACTGGCATGAATCGACATAATTTTGCAACAACTGGTCATATGTAAAACATAAGACCGAGATTTGTGAACTTCAAGACATTGCAAAATGTGTTTCACAAAGCATTTAAATTTTTGCTACTTTATTACTCCAAATGTAGAACTTTTAAACAATATAGAACTAAATAAAATATATGGCTATAAATAAAGACACAGCACTAATCATAGCTCTTCATCAAGCAAGACACTGATGTTTACGAGTTATTCTTGAGTATTTTTATGAAGGCAGCACTGCTGGGTAAACATAGATGCCTGAACTTCTCCAATTAATACCCAGTCTGGAAAAGCTGTCAAACATTGTATACTGCCTTTACATGCTTACCAGAGGGGCACTTTGCAAATGTACAGGAGACTTACCTGAAATCAGCTCTTTCACATTTGAAACAATTCTGTCTTTGTGAAAACCACAACAATGCAAAATGGTTTCAAAAAACAAGTAAACAAAATTTTAGATTTCATTTGTCATTTTTGTGAAAGAAAAGACTTTAAAGAAAACAACTCAGAGACCTGAAAAAATTACAAAGAATATTTTAAGCACTCAAATCTTTTGCAAATCCGAAGTGTATGCAGCAATTCAGAGGCTACGTAGTAGGTGCAAACAATTGCTATGGCTTTAACGAAAGTTCACTACATCAGAAAGTTGTAGTGAACAAACAGGATGAAGTGATAAGGTCTTAAATCTTGCCATGAAGAGAGGGAACTGATGTTGAATGTGAACTTGAATGAATAAAATGACTGACTGGTGAGGAAACTCAAAATAGATTATTACCATTTTCTAAATAAATTTTAAGACAGGGTGACTTTTTGTTTCCTTTAATTTGAATACAGTATAAATTAGAATTTAGGCTAATCAGACCCACAACATTTTCCTTGGAGAATAGGGGAAGGGAGAGGAGGGGAAAGAAGAGGGGAAGATAGACTGTTTTAGGATTATGTTTTAGTTTGGGGATTTTTGTATTTTCTTTTAAAGAGAGAACTAGATTTTTTCCACACCTCTGCAAGACCACCAGTGTTCAAAATACAATTATGCAAATGCTGAAATGCTAGAGTTTATGATCTCAACACCTAGAGAAAAAAAAAAGGGCAGCTTAGGTATTATTTTTCAAGTCCCTGCTGAGATTTATATGGAGCCCAAAGGATTGATCCCAAATCCTTTCACTTTGTTAGACATTCCAGGTACTATGTTTTTGCCAATATATTCTCTTGGTTTTATAAACACGAGAGATAGAAACTTTCAATAACTAAACCAATTCAGCTATAATCAGGACATCCAGGCAATTTCCTAGTTATTCCTCATGAGTGACACACATAGCCTTACACATGTAAACAACTCAGAATGATACATCCTCAGTACAAAAACAGAACTTTGTGATATTGGGTCTAGAAGAGATAAATTGCCAGTTCTTTGGCCTTATAAAGAGTACTAAATTTATTAATTTTATAAATTGGAAATAATATAAATATTTTAAAAATATCTAGTTTGTAATTTATTAAAACAATTAAAGCAAACATTATAAAATCATAATTTATTTTATAAAATCATATAGAAATAGGTTAGAGAATATAAAATAAGTTGTTCTAAATCTTCTCTTTAAATTGATGTCTCCGATAATAATAATCGATACTTAATTAGCATCTAGACTACAAAAACTACCACCAGGGGCAACTAAATACAAGCTTTTGATTTTCAAGTTAACAAATGCATATTATGACTTCATTTGCAGCAAATGGTATAATATAATTCAGTTTTTATATATACATGATATTTTGAGACTTAGAAATCATGGATGAATCTATCAGGACCAGCTAATGGTCAAAGTACTCTGAAAGACTCTGGATGATCCAGGAATTAACATCATTCTGTGAGTGACAGTTATCTGATAGCACTTCTCAGACCAGGTGTGAAAACCTGTGAAGCTTTGAGGTAAATTGTAGGCTGAGCTGGGAAAAAACACCAGAACCTCTCTCAGGGCTGGAGCATCCCCCAGAAGAGCCCTTCTCAAGCTTTATATACTGCAGCTGTGAGAGAGAGTGTTAACGAGCCCAAAGGCTCTGCAGCTGTGACCTGGGTATTCCGGGGCTATTGCTGGGAATTTCCTCATAGACCAAAGCCAAAAGCAGAAAGATATGGAATATATATGCACAATGGAATCACTCTAGGACAAAATGACAATCAAGGATGCCAAGCAAATGAAGGTAGAAAGTGTCAGATTCATTTTGGCTAATTTTTTTTTTTTGTGTTGGCTCTGCACTCCACCCTCTGCCTTGTATGTGGGTCTGTTTAATCTGCCAGTGGTATAACCAAAGTTCAGTAGAAAATTAAGAGCTCTCTGCAGGTAACTCTGCTTCCATATGACTTACACTAAAACTTGGAGAGTGCCAAAGTCATCAAAATTACCATTCGTATGCTTAGCTAGGCACGTGTCTGATTTTACTGAGCTTATTTAATTTTCTAAATCACTTTGGGGCATGAGCTGGTATAAATGCAAGAAATTCATATAATGAAACTAGAATTTTATGCCTAGGAAAAATGCCAAGATTCATAACCATTCCCCCAGCTAAATTCTACTTTGCCTGATTTTTCTGAATTAAGTGGTGGTAATTATGTGCCTAATATGCATTCCTAGTTAACATCCTTGTCTCTATAAATTCAGTAATTGCTTATTCAAACAAGGCAACAGGCATGTAACACATAATTGGCGTGCACAATTACCTCATTTGCATCAGCAGTCACTGTAATTTCATGTCACACTGATTATGTATGAAATCATGAGAGTATTTTGGAACACGTTTGAAACCCAAATGCAAAAGAGTCACAACATAAGTTTCTAAATCAATAAACTTTTCCTTTCACCTTAACAAAAAAAAGTATTTTTCTTCCATGGTGCTATTTTTCATTCTTGTGCATTTACTTATGTCTGTCTACCTATTTTTCTTTCCTTAGCTCACTGTCCTGTAATCAGGTCTGTAGAAGACTGTGAATAATTATTCCCATGACAGGGATAGAGCTTTTGTGTCTTCCTGTGTCAGCTAAAGGCTGTTTATGTTCTTCTGTGTTTTTAAAGAGGCCTACCACTATCAGTAAGTAAAGGCTGAAATGTTTTCATCCAGACATGACTACCTTTTGAAAAGGAAAGGTTTTTCTGAATAAGATTGGTATTTGGGAGGGCTATTTATTTTGCTCTCCTAATTATTGACACTGCCGTTATTTTTTTCATTAAAACACATTTAAATATGTTATTATGATTGCAAGTTTTTTTTTTCATTTATTGAAATCAAAACTTTGAAAAAAAATCACTATTTTCACTCCGAAAATCTTTACAGTTGGTGATTGAAACACTATAATTAATAACTTAAGTAGATATGAGTATACATAATTATTTTCATATTAATTTTGTTTGGTAAATGAATAAATACATTAAAATTAAAAAAAAGGAATCCCTTATTGATGGAACAAGTTAAATGAATCTGTGCTTCCTTTTCATTGTAGAATGCAGCAAGATGAAAACAGAGCATTGGGGTAATTTAACAAGGTGAATGTGATAACTGTAGCTTTGCTGTGTTGCTAGGAAGGGAGAGATGGAGCTGATTCTACTTTGTCAATGCCCGTGCATTGCAAATGCAAACAATTTTCAGCTCAGGTCTGCATGAACTCAAATGTTAATTTTTGAAATTTAACTGATTTTCAACTTTTCAGTTGCTCAGACATTCAAAGCTGGTTTATTCCCAAGCCAGTCCACACTTAAGGACTTGCTACTCATTAGTCCAACATTGTAACTAGTGACAGCAGAGTACTCACTTAAGTACATTCCATTTTCTCTGAAGGAAAAATCCCCTTTAGCACCGTGGTGAACGTCCCTGCCTCTCACGCAGGAGACTGACGGTTCGTTTCCTTCCAGGGAGACAGTGGTGTCGTTTAAGAGTTGGACTCGATGATCCCTGTGGGTCCTTTACAACTCAGAATATTCTGTGATCTTGTGGAGGGTTTTACACCCATATAGTTCATTCTCACACTTGAAAATGAGTATTCAAATGGCTGTGTCTTCCCATGGAAGACGCTGATTGAAGCTTGAGCTCTTGTCCTCTCAGAACTGCTCCCCAGCACTGGATGGGGTGTCAAGGAGCACTGGACAGAGGCACGTGCCAGCACACAGCAGTGCATCCCTGGAACTTCCTCTGGCACAACGAGCAAGTCAGGACACTTGTGAAATTTGGTCAAACCTGAGAAAATATACGAGTTTTGCGTGCCATCTGTTATGCTTTGGGTATGAAGTCCAGAATCTGAAGGCACTTCTGCATAGACAAAAGCTGGACCTGCTAAATGTGTTCTTTCACTTTTCGTGTGTGTATAATTTACATGACATAAAAAGACTTTAACAAGCGGGAGTGAGCAAGGAGAGCAGACTAACTGCTATATTAAACTTCTAGGATCGTGGAGAGTGCTAATTACGCAATATTTAGAGGTGTACACTGAAATCACCTGTGAAATATGATTTCTTTGGACCCAGAAATCCAGATAAGTGTATGATTTGTCCTGGAATAAAATAATAAAATACATGAGTGAGTATATATGTTCCTAAGCATATATGGCAATAATCCATCATGGAATATGATTATACATGAATTTATGTATCTATTTTTATTGAAGTTGTACATACAGATGTGTGCACACACACACACACATGCAAAGCTCAAGAATATAAAACCATCAGGAAAGAACTCAATCTTTAATAGGAAGACCTCTCAGGTACAAGCCTCTAAGCTGGAAGACAGAGGCAGGGAGCAGAATGAATCCCCCATAATCCAGGAAGAAATGGTCACCAGGAAAAGAGCCAAAACCCAGGTGACACCATTGCCTTGTCTTTCATCTTGTGCTGCTTGCAAGATATTAATAACTTAATTATGTGTGTTTGCAAAAGAAAAACTGCTTTGCCCCTGGCACAATGTAGAAAGATGTATGTGTAGTTCAGGATGCCTTACATGATCCTATTTTTAACACATGAGGGACATAATTTTTTGTGTAAGCTATAAACAGTGATCCTTTTACATGTTTCTTTTGTGAGTACATATTAGAAAATCTTACTTTTGAAATTTTATTTAATTTATATCAAACCTGTCTTGTGACCCCAATTTTCAAGAGTTCTGTTATTAAAGCACTTCTGAGACTCACCAGAGGCCAAATCTGCTTGCATTTAACTTGTCAGATGCTGGGGGCTTTCCCAGCTATTGCTTGTCATTGGAAGACATGACAGCTCTCACACTAGCCTGCTGCTGTCAAAGAGACTCTGCTCCTTCCACTTTAGTATAATGGTCTCCATCTCTCATGCAGGAGTCTGGGGGTTCAATTCCTGCCAGAGAGGCAGTGGTGCTGTTTAAGAGTTGGACTCGATGATCCTTGTGGGTCCCTTCCAACACAGAATATTCTGTGATTCTTGAATAACCTCAAGGAACGCTTCAGAGAACTGAGCACTTGCTATGGTGCCTCATCTTCTCTGTTTTAAGAAACATGGCAGGCTCTCATGAAAAGTACTTGTTGCTAAATTAAAATCATTCCTCATAAAACAAAGGTAAAGTTAATTTGGAAATACGGCTGTTCTGGGAGGTACATTGAAAAGAGCTGATGCTAAAAGGATCAGGTGAAGAAGTGAAGAAAATAAGCAATACAGTCTTCCTAGAGCAAAACCAAAACCTAAAGGACTTGTTTATCTCTGTTTTCAGATGACACATGGCAGGTGACTCCTTGGTCCTCAACATCAGGGATCTCTGCTTTCTGCTTGCTGCTCAGTATAGAAAACAATCTAGAGAAACTCTCTAGATAAACTCTAAAAACTGATCAATAGCTCTTCTCAGAGCCTTTGAAAGTTTTATCATCATTCAAAAGCCCTTCCCAAAGCTTATACTCTAGCAAAACTTATTAGTGTTCAACATCCTGGAAAAGTAATGACACTTGCCATCTGTAGCAAATGTTACTTGTACAGTGCATTGTGCTATTTACATGAAAGCATCTGTTTGTGTTTCCTTGATTCAATAAGAGTTGCAAATCCATCACTGTGACAGAGGTGTACCTTTCTCCTGATAACAATATGAGCACAAGGAGATTCTGTTCCTTGCATATTTGCCCTTTATGGTCCACTGCTTCCTGTACTGCCCTGTAACTTGCCTAACATATTTGTTGATTTTAATCTTAATTTAATAACTCAATTCGTGATTTCAAGGTCAAGGGAATGCCGTTCAAAATATCTTTGATGATATCAGACATTGTGCAAGATTTAAACTCAAGAACACTAAAATATATTCAAACAGTGATTGCAGTCTGTAATATTTTTAGGACAGTGCCAACGACAATCGTGGAATATGAGAGTTTTCAGGAGTAGAAAGTTCAGTTGGTTCATGAGATATTTTATCTGCTGTGAAAATTAGAATGAACTGTTCACAGGTTCACAGAGCTCAGTTTCAAGTACTAGCTTCTCAGATCTTTCTGTTACCGAGTACAGGTATGTTACAGCTAAAAAATGATGATTCTCAATCAAGGCCCACTTGGGAAAAGAAATATAATGATATGAGAAAGCAAATAAAAATTCTCTATAAGAAAATAATAACTGAGTGTCAGTTCAAAAATTAAATCCTGTGTTCCTGGAATTCCTTGCTCAATAGTTTCAGAAGAACGGAATAGTTAGGATGCTTTAATTATTGGACAGTTTATTCTTGTGAAGAATAAATGCAATAAACTACCTGACAAATGGAGTGTGGTACCTGCATCTTTCAAAACAAATACCCAAGAAAAGGATTAAAAATGCTTTCCAAAGGTAAGAATCTGCAGTCATCTCAGTATATCCTGAGATTGCATTATTTTACAGTGACATGTTCTTTTTTTTTTTTTGTCAATATATTTTGTTCCAGATGCCCCAAACATTTTCTGGTAAGTTGAACACAGACAGTAAGTGTGGACACCATGTAGCTTGTTTCAACACACCCTCCACTTGGCAAGCTGGTGAAACACCAGCATCATATCATCAACGTGTAAAATCTGGTGATGTTTGGTTCTTTCAAGGTAATGTGCATGTTGTAACTGGATCCCAATTTCTTGAAATGAGCTGCTAGCTGGAAGGTTATGAGCACTGATTTGCTATTGCTGTAGCTTGCACCATGGCAGCCATACAGGAGATTGCAGGAACAATCTGTCACTTGGCCTTTTCCAAGAAAAGCCCAAACAACTGTAAACAACAAAATAAATCTATTTCAATAATCTGACTCAGAATATCAAATTTGGCACTCAGCAGAAGAAAAATCCAACTGCATTTAGTCATAATATATGAAAGCAACTGCATTCATACAAAGCTAAAAGTAGTATGGAAAAAATCATTCTTAATGTTCTTATCTTACTTTCAGTATCTCCTATATAACTGCATGTGCAGATGCTTCTCCGGAAGAGCTCTTAAACTGAATCCTTATCTCCTCCCCATCACTGCCTGCAGCAGTCAAGGGAGGAGGGGGAGGGAAGCCAGCTGGAAATCCCAGGGTGCACCTCATGGAGTTTCCTGACCACTTGGGACTCACCAGTATGTACAGGAGCCTCCAACACCTTAGGAGAAGGCCAGCATTAACTCAGGGTCTGCCTGATGCCCTGTTTTCTTTGCGCCCCAGAAATAATCCATGTGTTGCGGGCAAAACCCTCTTGGCTGTCATTTGCTTTACTTGTAGATTCATCTCTCACATCCCCTTGGGGATTCACAGATTTCACAGATTTTTGTGAGTTGGAAGGGACCCACAAGGATCATCGAGTCCAACTCTTAAACCACACCACTGTCTCCCCGGCAGGAATCGAACCCTGGTCTCCCGCATGGCAGGCGGGGACACTCACCACTGTACTAAACATCTATTCTCTACAAATACAGAAGCAAATTAAGACCAAACCTTATTCTTTCCCTCTCTTCCCCTTTCTAATATCACAACTTCTACTGATGTCAACTTTCTCATGAGCTTGCTAAACAAGAACTGAATGCCATTGTGGGCTCCAGAAGTTGAAAGAGAGACAGTAACAGCCATGAATCTCTGAATAAATAGGTCAATGCACAGTTTCCTTGTGTGTGGGATATAAAAGCTTTTTTTCAGAAACAATGTTGTTTCTCTCATGACTTGAAAGGCAGCCAGGATTTCAGAAGTGCAGCCCCAGACACTGAGTAATTTACAATCCAGTCTTGAAATGGTTATTTAACCATCAGATCTTCTACTTTAGTGCTGCGATTTCTAAAAGGCGTTCCACTGCTATGCCTTTCATGTTTTGTTGGGTGTATTCCAAAGAAGTTCACATTCTGGAAGATTAAATAATGCCCTCATATATTTGTGCTATGGTTTCCACCACACTCAGAAGGTGAGGACTAAGGGATAAGTGAGATACATGGGTTAAAATAATTTTATGGTGCAAGAAGGAAAATTTACTGATTTTTGGATCTGTTACTCATTATAGTGAATCCCTGGTGCATTGCAACCTCTCCATTACGACCCCGCCCATTTGCGAGGGAAATTTTTGAAATTTTGATTCAGACGTCTGTGAGTTTAGCTGGCCGACGCATGCGCAGTGCCTCTCCTCCGCTGAGGGGCAGTGCTGCAGAGCCTGCGGGGCGGAACTCACCCTGCCCTGTTGGGAGGGGGTTCTCAATAGTGGCACCGTGCCCCCGTCCCTGACCCGGGAAACTGCCCCACAAAAGTGAGGCAAGCAAGGGGGGGCAAGCGCTGTGTGCTGGGAAGGGTTTTCTGTTCCCCGCCCTCTGGGACCGTATGGGCAGTGATGCCTCTCCTGGGACCGGTGGATGTTAAAGGGAAAGAAACTCTGATACCGACCCGACCCGCCGACATCCCCTACCCTGTGGGCTTCTCCAGACTGCAGCGACCGTGGTCCCACAGCCCAAACCCCACACCACTTCCCCACCCCCGGCAATTGTGCCCACGCCAGCAGCCTCGCGCTGGCAGCCCCGTGGATGCCACAACAGGACGTCCCGGGCATGATCACCGGGGGTGGGGAGAGCACATGGCGCCAGGGCACACAGTTTCTGCAGCCTGCAATGGCGTTTAGAGCCCTGCAGCACTGTGTTCTGGTCCCTGACCCAGTCCCGTGTGTCTCCTGTGTGCTCCATTGAGATCCAGNTCTCCTGTGTGCTCCACTGAGATCCAGCGCAGCACTGCCAGAAGACATGCCATTCCTTGTTACTCAAAGCCCAGTCAAAGCCCAGGCAGTTCTGCCTCTACCGGGACTGGTGTATGTTAAAGGGAAAGAAACTCCGATACCGATGCCCCCGCCCCCACCCCGATGTAAGCGCACGGGGTGTCGCAATGTTTCAAAATTAAGGTTTTTCCAGGCTCCAAGAATGCTGACCAGAGCTCAGGGACACCCCTTCCCCTCCACAGAGGCAGGGCGAGTGTGGGCTGGCGCGGGACCCCTGGGGCTGGGCTGGCACGAGCACCGGGGCCGGGCTGGGGGGCTGGGGTGGGGAGCAGCGGCGCGGGGTTTGGGCTGCGAGCACAGATGGTCGCAGCAGCCTCTCAGAAACGGTTCCCTTTGCTCGCCTATGCTGAGACAGACCATGGGAAGGAGCGGAAAATTGTCCGCAGCACTCCAGAGTGCCAGGGGTGGAGCAATAGGCGTGGCCAGCATGCATATTAATGACCTGTGCTTCTTTGCGAGTTTGATGTTTCGTGAGACCTCTGGCATGACCCGTTCCTCGCAAATGAGGGGCTATAACTGTATTTCTTTTTAACAATGGAAACATCAGTAACTAATTTGAGGATACTTATTGTCTCTGTTTTACTTTTTTTTTAAATGTGGGGAAGGATGTACTCATTTTATTAAAAGATGTTTTCTTCAAGAAATGAATTCCTAAATTAATATTTAGGTTTTTTTCTTCTCCCATGTAATGTGCCACAGTTTTCTACTTATCATTGCTTATGTATTTTTTAATAAGTCAGATCATTTTCCCCAAATATGTGTTCATTGTTAGTTTGGGTTGCATTCTTCTCATTCTTTAGTTGCATTCTTTACCATTTGAGGAAATGGAAATACTAAAGCGACTTCCCTGCAATGAAAGATTTTTCCTGAATGACAGGAGCTCCATCTTTTACCATGAAAGAACAGGGGATGGTGTTTCAGGTAGTTTGCAAAGGAATGTACCAGAGGATCAGAAATTTAAAAAATAAATCAAAATATTTCACAGTGGGAGATGCAAGCAGTAGACTTCTTCAAAGGAGAGTAACAGAAATTGTTTTTATCTTCTAACATTTCATAGCATTATGGGACTGTAATACTGTAATTATGTAATTACAGAGTCTTATTTATTAGTACTAGATGATGGGAGGCTTGGATGGATGGAGTGTGGTGCTTGTATTTCCACACTTGTGGGTTCGATCCCTGGGTGGGCATTTGCTTGGGAGTTGGACTAGATGATCCTATGGGTCCCTTCCAACTCGGAATAACCTGTGAACCTGTGAACATATCTGTTTTGGGGCCGGTTTAGATGGGCATGTATTGAATTTAGACATACCTGAATAATAGAGAGAAAAACATAAGAACTTCACTGGGAAAAAGAAAAAAGGGAAATTTAATATAACATATATGTATAAACACATGCGATAACAACAATATCAATAACACCAAGAATGGAACAAGAAGTATGAACAATGCCCTGCTGGCAATGATGACTGAAGGTACCTAAAAAGAAACCTGAGGGTGGCAGGTTCAAAGGAGACAGGGGTATCTTTGGGATTCCAGGGGCAGGGGAACCGGGTTCAGGCTAGACAACAAACCAGGGAAGAGTAACAGCTAGAGATCCTCTTCTGGGACATTTGAAGGGGCTGTAGGGAGATCTAGTGGTTGGCAGGGGGAAGCCTGAGCTGAGATGGAGAATTGAGGGTCAGGTGGTCTGGGCCAAAATGGCAGTGGTGGAGATGGGAGTAGCAAAGGAGAAGTTCTCACTTTGGGGAATCCACGAGCCAGCTTCCCCACTGTGAGCCCCAGCAGTTGTATCTCTAGGGCCTTGGGCCCCTTCCCTAGTCATGTGCCTTACAGACATGTCTTTGTGCTTTGCACTTTCCTATTGCCATTACTCAGCCTCCCCCAGGCCCTGCACGTTTCTGCCTGGGAGCACAGGCTTTATTTCCCTGTCGTGCTCAAACATGGAGTCTTGGTCCCAGAGCAAACAACGTATCTCAATGCCGCCTGCACAACGCCACTAACTCCCATGGTCCCAGTGCATGCGTACAGCTGCAGGGATGCACTGCCTGGGTGCGAAAAACCACTGCACTGCAGGACGCACCGTTCTAAGTGGGACAGTGGTGCCGGAGTGCCCCCGCACACCAGGCCCACAGTTCCCCACACATGCACTGCGGGTGCACCTTGACTCTTGTCCCCCACCTCCCCATCAGGAGCCACTCCTGGTTGTGCCTCTGCTCATCCCCGTGGCCCTGAGACCCAGAGGGACATACTGCCTGAGGGCATAAAAAACCCATGCAAGACAAAAGGAAAAATGGGATGGTGGGGGGCAGAAGGGAAGATGGACTGGGAATCCTTTATTTGTCTACCCAGAGATACAAAAGTTTTAGAATAAAACTCTACCCATGACAATATCATTAAATCTTGAGGATCTTAACCTTACATAATCTTAAGGATTATATAATCAAAAGATCATCATAAATGCTCTTGTACACAACTACTCTGTTTTCTGTAGGTTATTTTATAGCCTGTATGGTAGATGGGAGGTAGATGGGAGGCTTGTATGGATGGAGCATGGTGTCCATGGCTCCAGGGTTGTGGGTTTGGTCCCTGAGTGGGCGCTCGCTTGGGAGTTGGACTAGATGGTCCTTGTGGGTCCCTTCCAACTCAGAATAACCTGTAAACCTGTGAACCTGTAAAATTTTCTTTACCATCTTTTCTATTTACATGTGGGACTAGGACAGTATTTTGACTTATAGCTGAAGGGACATCACATGAGATGTTGACATACGTAGACGGGAAAAGAGGAAAAAAATAAAAGAGTAAGTGACTGTCAGATTTCCATTTGATGCAAAATATACTCTAAATATTGACATTGTCCGCAAGAGAGGAGTGGGTGCTGTAACATCCCTGAATTTGTAATTCTATTATTTTCTTCCCCATAAAACAAAAGCATGACACAAACAATAAAAATATGTATATTACTTATTGCAAGTGATTTCAAGTGATTTCAAGGATACATATTCAAGGATACATATGGCAAGGATAAAATTTAACAAAGCAGTATGGTAAGAAGTAAAACATGCACTATTGACTGGAATAATGAAGACTTTTTCTAAATTAAACTGGTAATCCCTTCTAATAACCAAATTGTTATATACTAGCTATTAATTCTTAATTATAATACAATCTTATCTTGTCTATCCATGCATAATTATTTGCTGCTTCACCCATTCACAAAAAATTAATTAATCAGTTATTCATAAATATTTCCGGTCGACTCATATGGAGTTACTCTGCTTCATGGAGGGGAAGCGCCAATGCTTCCTGTGGGGCAGGACTGACATAGCCCCATGGGGCAGGCAGGCGGTGCCTCTCACTCACTGGGGACAGCCACAGATTGCTCTCTTATGAGTGTTACAGAGGTTGCGTGGCGTTTATAGTCCCACACAGGGATGCATCAGTGCTGGCTGTCCTGGCTGCCCCAGGCCATGAGCAAGCACTGAGACCCGGTGGGCCCATGAGAAGTCATGCCCTCTCCTGTCATTCTAAGCCTAGGTGGGGTCCTTGTTGGTACATAACCCTAGGGAAAGAGCTCCCACAGCTCTGTCCCGTCCTCCACATGGACTGTGGCTGGAACTACTGTTTGCTTTCCGCCTCTGTGCCACCCGCCCATGTGTGCTCTCAAGCCATTTTCCCTTTGTCCCCACCAGCACCTTTCCAGGGAGGGCTTTCAAACTGCAAGTGGGGACTGCCTGTGTGTGTGTGCATCTGTGTGTCTGTGTTACTGTTTCCATGGCTACAGGCGGGGGAGGCGATACCAACCAACCGTCACAGTTAAAAGGAGAAAACCAACGCTACCCACCCTCGTAAGGGGTCTCAGGGTATTGCAGTGTTGAGTTACAACTGCTTCCAAGCTCCAAGACCACCTGCAGCACGGACCCACAGCGACTCAAGCCAGTGGACACAGAGGTGGACCAGCAGACTGCATCCTCCTCCAGGGACACAGTCCAAGGATGCGCTAACCCCCTTCCCACCACAGCCCTGGGGTGAGCGTCCCCACTGCAGCAGCAATGCAAGCATGCACGGTGGCAGCTGCCCAACAGCAGCAGCAGCAAAAGCAGCAGCATGGCCTAAGAGAAGCTCAGGGATTCTTTGGGGATCTCCCCAGTCAGGGAGGGCTCAGGAATGGTTCCCTTTGCTCCCCTGTGCTGTGAGAAGCCACAGGGAGATTCCAAAAATACTCCCCAGTGCTCCTCATTGGCAGAGGGCGGAGAAATGGGCATGGCCTATATGCATAATAATGGTGCACCAGTATCCACGGATTAAATGTTTTGTGGGACCCAGCAGAGGCTCACAAACTGCTAATAGGGAGGTGTGACTGTATTTATATATTTTAATTAAATAACATGATACGTAATATTATATCATAAATTTAATTGTAATATTTTAGTGCTTCTGAACTTGAACTAGTTATTCTTAATTTTTATGTTTTGTAAGGGTTCTTGCTTGGGTCTGATTTTTAAGAAAAGATGTTTAACTTCAGCCAAAGGTTTTTTTGGTTGGTTGCAGGAATTTTTTGTTTTGTTTGGGTTTTGGTGGTTTGGGGGCTTTTGTTAGTTTGGTTTGGTTTGGCGTGGGGGTTTTTGTTTGTTTGTTTTTGGTTGGTTGGTTGGTTTGGTTCTTTGGTCTGTTTTGAGATTTTTCTGGTTTTTTGGCATTCAGACTTGACACTGAGAAATATTTCTTTCCTGACACTAGAACAGCCTTCCTACAGAGACAATCGTTGCCTTAAGCCTGTCAGTATCTAAGAGGCATTTGAGCAATGCTCTTAAATTTTAGTCAACCCCGAAATAGTCAGGCAGTTGAACAAGATTACCATTTTATGTCCCTTTCAACTGAAATATTCTACTCTATTTTTTAAACACTGAATTTTTTTTTAGTTAGCTTTGAAACATTTATGTTGGTTTTGGTGAGTTTTTTTCAATTACCAGGCTTATTGTTTTAGATAAAGATTTGAAATTTATATGAAAGCTGTTAATGTCAGTACCAGACATTATCAAAGTGAGGAACTCCCAATATATAGAATGGCAGAGGGGTCCAGGAGGGCTG
>WEKX01008951.1:132618-180258 GCA_013390025.1 Pitta sordida | reverse complement strand
CCTTCAGAGGGACCTTGATAGACTAGAGAAATGGGCAGGTTCTAATAATATGAGATTTAACAAGTCCAAGTGCTGGGTTCCTCATTTTGGACATAACAATCCCATGCATCGCTATTGGCTGGGAGACAAGTGTCTGGAGCGTGGTGAAATGGAGAGGGCGTTGGGAGTAATGGTTGACAGGAAACTTAATATGACCCAGCAGTGTGCCCAGGTGGCTAAATGGGCCAATGGCATCCTGGTCTGTATCAGGAACAGTGTGGACAGTCAGAGTAGGGAAGTGACCCTTCCCCTGTACTCAGCACTGGTCAGACCACATCTTGAATACTGAGTTCTGGTGTCCTCAGTTTAAGATGTTGAACTGCTTGAGAGGGTCCAGAGAAGTGTGACAAGGATAGTGAAAGGACTGGAGAACAAGCCCTATGAGGAGCGACTGCGGAAACTGGGGTTATTCAGCCTGGAGAAGAGAAGGCTCAGAGGTGACCTCATTGCTGTTTACAACTACATGACGGGAGGTTGCCGCCAGGTGGGTGTGTATGTCTTCTCTCAGGCTGCTGACACCAGAACAAGAGGACATGGCCTAAAGCTACACCAGGGGAGGTTTAGACTGGATGTTAGGAAGTGGTTGTTCACAGAGTGAGTGATCCCTAACTGGAATGAACTGCCCAGGGAGGTGGTGGAGTTGCCATCCCTGGAGGCGTTTAAAACAAGACTGGATGAGGAACTCAGTGACATGGTCTAGGTGATTGGAGGTTCAGATGGATGGAGTATGGTGCCCATGGCTCCAGGGCTCTGGGTTCTATCCCTGTGTTCACTTGGGAGTTGGACTAGATGATCCTTGTGGGTCCTTTCCAACTCAGATTATTCTGTGATTCTATGATTCTGTTATTCAGCCCTTTGTCGAGTAATATATTGTTTTTCATTGTCAACACTTTTAAGAGAAGTCTTTCACATGCATGCATTTCTTGAATCCCTTATTTAGTGACACACATCATAATTTCATGAAAATCAGGTACGTAATGCATATTGAGGTTCTGACTAGTGTATTTTGCTAGGCCTTTGTTATAGTTTTTGATGTTTACACAAAATTTTTCCCTTCATCTTTCTTCCACAAAACTTCTGTTGCTCGGTTCAGAATAGTTGAGTATTTCCTATTTTATTTCCTCCTATTTTTTCAGCTTTGTGGCTTCTTTATGACTGAAAAGATGTAAGTCTTGTTTTGTGTGATTTTTTGTTGAGGAAAACCAGATTTTCATCATTCCCACTGACACTTGTCTCTTTTCTATTCACAATGTATTCTCCGCTGTCACAACTGAGGTAGTTTTATTGATTTATCTTGTTTACTATGCCTACTGTAACTGGTCGACTATAATTTTGACCACCATTGTACCATTTGCACTAATTGTTTATACTGTTAACAGAAAATATTGTGAGAACAGAATTAATGAATTATCCCATGATGCTGTTACAGCTGCAACATTGTATCCATCTACTGAAATGTCAATAGACTTCTAAGAGACAAGGAGGACTGGAGCCATTAAAAATCTCCAGCATATGCAACTTTGAGTAATTATGGCCAGATGGAAATCTGCTGCATTATTCTTGTAGCAATGCCATAGTCATGGCTTCTCTCAGTTTTTAACATCTCAAATGAACCTTTTAATCAGCAGTAATAGAATTATCCTCTAATTCATTTGTAAGTTAGAAGCACAGCTTCTGGCCAGTGAAAATAATTAATTTATATTTAAAGGTGATACACTGAATATATTATTACACAAGAATAATCTAGTGAACAAATGTCATTACAAGGATGACATTGTAAAATTTACCCTTAATAGGTTCTACAAAACCTAAAAGTTAGGGGGGGGTTCATATTGTGAAATTCACTGCAATATTTTTATTCCAAATTTGCTTTTATGACAATATTTTTCAGTATAAAAGGTGTCCTGCAGGCTTTTTAAAGCTGAATTTTTCAAGAGGCATGGTTTTGAAAGAAGGGCATATTTGTGGTTTTAAACTTGCTAAAGCAAGTTTGTAGCTAGCAAAATTTTCATTATCAGCAGTTTGGGCAAAGGTTTCACATAATCTGTATGTTGACTAAAATAAGATTTCCTCAGACTTCAGGGATCTGAACTCACCTTTAGTAAAAGTTGCCTTGTTCTCTTCTCCCAGTTTCCCCAATATGTCAAGTGCCCACTCAAAGGTCACAGCTACCCAAGCGGTGTTAACTGCCCTTGTAGCTTAGACTTAGATGCTGAGTCCTTTGGGCATCTGTTAGATCTTAATGCCTGAGAGCCAGAAAGACTCTCACAGCTGAGGAGAGGAGCTGACAGCAGCATAAGCAATGGGATGCCCTTTCTTGCCTACTGAAGTTCTGCGATTTAGCAGAGCAGAGGCATAGATTTTTCCTGGATGGCAGTTTGCAGAATCCATGTATGAAAATTCATTGTGAACCTGTCAGGTACAAGAGGTGAAGGTTTGGTGGTGAAATTAAGAGGGTTTTAAACTAAGGGCGTTATGATAAGACCTGATTGGATACTACTATGTTCTGGTTTCTATCATGACACTTATTTCATTCAGCTACTGTTTTATTAAAATATTTTACTGAAATAATAATGACTTTCATATGCTGTGCCATAGGATAATTGTGCTGTCAAGATTTGTTCTCTAAAGGTTCATTAAAATGGCAAAAGTGATTTTAAATAAGACTAGGAAAATAATTAGAACTCTAGTTCTAAACATGAAATCACATGAGTTAATAAATATTTTCTAAGTTACTTCTTACCTAACAGAGAGTATGGGCTGAGTAGAACTGGAAGAGGAATTAACTGGACCCAGGACTACTTCCAAGCACTTCTTTTTCTAAGGGAAAGCCCGAAGGCCCCCCAGGCCCACAAGANGGGGGGGAAAGGTTGTCTTTTAAATGATGTTTCCTTCGCAGTTCTGATCTTGTTAGTTAGTAAATAAATCCTTCATATTCTTTACTTATAGTTTTGCCTTGCTTTTTTGCCTGTGACCAGTATTATTTTCCAGTTTTACTTTCCAGTTTTTCCTCCAAGAGAGGTTGTAGGTGAGTCTCTGGCATCCAGCCAGGGTCAAACCACGACACCCAGCCAGCTAAGAAACTGGCAGTCACTAATTATCTCTTTTGATCTTTGCTCTATTTCATAGGAAGACTCTCACTGACTTCTGAGAAGTTGAAGGCCTTGAGTTATTGCCTCGTAGTTGTTTATGGCTGGCATTAAAGTCATTTTCTTATCTTTGTGATGACAGTTTGGATCATAGAAACTCAAAAAACTGAAAGAAAAATAGATTATATAGGAAAGGCCGCTCCAGATCTTGGAGACTGAACCCCTGAAACAGTATTATCAGAGTTCTGTGAAATTTCAGACGTCAGATGTATCAAATATTCTGTCTAAAGCTCATTGCAGTGGTAAACTGTTGCATTCAATCCCTTTTCACTCACTTTTTCAGGCAAATATATTTAAGGCTAAGTGGCTGTTCAGCCTGGAGAAGAGGAGGCTCAGAGGTGACTTCATTGCTGTTTACAACTACCTGTGGGGAGGTTGCCACTAGGTGGGTGTGGACCTCTTCTTTCAGGCTGATGACACCAGAATGAGAGGACATGGCCTTAAGCTACGCCAGGGGAGGTTCTTCACAGATAGAGTGATCACTCATTGGAATGGACTGCCCAGGGAGGTGGTGGATTCACCGTCCCTGGAGGTGTTTAAGAGAAGACTGGATGAGGAGTTTAGAGACATGGTCTAGCTGGGGATGTTGGGCTGGATGGTCCTCTGGGTCCCTCCTGGCTCGGAGTAGCCTGTGCGCCTGTGAGGGAACTAGGTTTATGTTCACCACTCTGGGGTGTGCGTTCAATCTCAGGTGTGCATTCGATCTCTGTACAGGCGTTAGACGGTGAGTTGGACCGGATGATCCTTGTGGGTCCCTTCCAGCTCATAGTATTCTGTGATTCTGTGATTCTGTGAAATACCTTTTTTCTGGCTCTGTGCATGGAACTCAATTCATGTTTAATTATACTAGTCTCCTGAGGCTTATTATGAATGTATTTAAATGTTTGTAGATGGGAAGAAAAAACTGTGTAAAGAACTAATCCATGATCTCGGGCTTTAGTTAGTTTTTAATCTTTTCTATATTTTTGGCATAATGAAATTATGCCAGAAACTTAGTTTTTTTACTTTCACTTTAGGCAATATCCTTCCATTAACTAATAAAGTGTCAAAGATATTTTTTCTTTTCATCTCTGACCACTCACACCATTTATTTACAATGTTTTTTTCTCCTGAATTGCAATTGTATAAAAGTGCAGGTTTGACAACCTTGGAATAGATTTTCTACTCTATTTGCAAAGCAGATAGGATAGATGTTCTGCTTACCCTGACCCTGTCAAAAGCACTTTACAGAAAATACAAACTTACAGATTGATGTTTCCTGTTTTATTTTCCTTTTTCTTCAATCTTTGTGTTCTCTTTCAAAATTATTAACCAGCAAATAATTACCAATATATCAGTACTCAGTACTTGTTGCGACAATTAAGTGCTCATGAACTGGCTTCCTTTGGTCTGAATAAAACACTTTGTATCTCAAGGGCCATCAGTCTTCTCAGATTTAGATCAGTCTGAATTTTTGTCTTCTTTTTTTCTTGATTTGGATTGGAACACAATTATTCAAACATTTTGAATTTGCAAATTTGTGGAAAAAAATTATTTGATGTTATAATATATATTTTGTAACAGAAAGAAAATCTTAGAAAGAATCCATTTTTTTATCTTCAAACTTCCTCCACAGAAGTTTTTCTGTAGCCACTCTCTTATTACAGGTAGTATATTAAAATAACCCTACAGAATTTACTGTTATAACACAGGTTTGAAAACTGTATACTGGTCACTGAATCCAAAAATGTATTGTCAAATGCAACCTTCATAACTTTATCAAATCAGTAAGGAATTTCTTACCTCTCTTATGCTACCAGAAACATTGTCAGAAGGCTTCATTCTTCTGATGATTACAAATCTTTAAATGTGAATATACTTAAATACATATATTTAAGTTCCTGTGAATGTTGCTTTTTTAGTAGAAGTTCTTTTCCTGAGTATTTATGTTTCACTGCCTTTAAAGTGAGTAACCTTATCCTGTCAGCTTGCATTTTTCCGCACTGACTCTTGCGGACTCCTTATTATAGTTCCTTTAGTCTCACTCAGCTTGCTCTTTTATTGCACACAGTTGCAGTAGAAAGGTGTTTTTTTCAAGAACACTTCACCAGAACTTTGCGCAGTATTCTATCCAAAATCTCTGAGTTTCCATTTAACCTTTTTTTAATTAATTATTGTGTCTTTGGTGACAGATGAATTTCTGAAAAATGGCTGAGATCATTTCCTTTCACTATCATTTCCAACTGATAGATTTCCCTTTTAACTACACAACTTCCTGTCTTTCTAATCTTCACTGTAACCTTGCTCTTTCTGTCTGTTTTTCTGAATCTACTGAGGTCTGACATTGCGTCTTAGCAGTGTGCCAAAAACAATTTTTCCATGCTAACCTCATTTATGAAAACACCATATAAAGTGGTCTGAAACTCAGTGTCAGAGAAATATCACCATCAATGTCACCCCAACCTATCTCCAGCATCTGTTTAACTCCCTCCAAAACACCTAAATTTTAAGTGTTATTCTAATCATTAGTTTGTGGTAGTTGCTGTTTCTTGGAGGTTTTGTTGTGGGTTTTCCACTAGCTCGATGGGTTCCGAGCTCTAGTAAACCTGCTATTTTCCTCCTCCCTTTCTTTTTCCAGCAAGATTAATGAACACTCCTGGGTGCTGTGCAGTGCTGCAGCTGTTCCAGTTCCTCTGACTCCCTTGAGCACACCGAGGTCCATGCTTTGTGTCCCAGTATGGGTATATGACCCACGGTTTTAGGAGGCTAGTAGAGACTAACCTGTTATCTTCAGGGTTTTATGAACTCCTGCTGTAACAAATGCTTTAATGTAGCTGTTGTTCAAAAAAGACACCTACTAATATAAATACGTGAGTTACTCATAACATTAGAAAGTAAGAACCAATTCTGCATAAAAGCTTGTACTTCTGTAACGAGTTTTACCCTGGCTGGATGCCAGGGGCCCGAATGGTCACTCAGTCCCGATAATAAGATAATATGCAAAGTGTGGTTTGGAATAAGGCTGTTTAATATAGCACAAATGAGGCAAAGCAAAAGCCCACACAGAAGCAAAGCAAAAGAACTAATCTCTACTTCCCCATCTGCAGAAGTATCCACATCCAGGGAAGTAGGGCCGCTACGTGTCTCGGGAAGAACAATTAATTCCCCACCGTCCTTGGTCCCTTCCTCAGCTTTTATATCTGATGTCACATGGTATGGAATATCCCTTTGGTCAGTCTGGGCCAGCTGGCTTGCTTGTGTGCCCTCCCAGAATCTCATCCTCAGTTAGGGGGAAGGGGCAGTGTGCCCAGCTGTAGTCAAAATACTTGTGTGTTATCAACACCCTTCCAAGGCACAGCATTGCGAGGACTGCTGTGGGCTCAGACAGACCCAATACAACTTCTAAGAAACTATCCAACTATCATGTTACTTACAGAAATGTTTGATATCTAGTTTAGGCCTTTTTTTAAAGTATCCATTTGTTTCAGCATCAGTTTATACTCTGATGGGTAGAATTAAGGCAGTATATCACTGCACCTGTAAACACTGTGCCTCTGCCTTTGTGATGATCTGGGACACACAACTTCTCATTTGCACAGTTAAAGAGGAGGAACAAAAAAAAATTAAATTCTTTATCATACTTGTTTTCTGAAGTCATTAACGACAGGTAGTGGAAAGCGGAAAAGGACAAGACAAAAGGTGGTTATGTACTTTCCATGCAGTGTGATTCTTCTGCAAGAGGCACAGGGGATTAAAACTCGGGAATCTGTGGTGGCTAGAGGAGGCGCATGTGTAGGTGGGTGGGGTAGAGTGAACGTTTTCACAGAATCACAGAATATTCTGAGTTGGAAGGGACCCACAAGGATCATCGAGTCCAACTCTTAACACTGTCTCCCTGGCAGGAATCGAACCCGGGTCTCCCACACACCAGGTGGGGACACTTACCACTGCACTAAAGTGGTTGTTTTCTGTGAAAACAAATTGGAAAAAACGATTTTTGCTTTAGTTCTGTTTAAAAATACATAATGGATAAAAATTAGAGTATATGAACTTGGTCGACGGAGGTTGTCTGGGAGGTAGTGATCATGAAATGATCAAGTTTTCAATAAACAGTGAAATAAGGAGGGGGGGGGCAGAAAAACATCCAAACTGGATTTCTGTCGGGGAGATTTTGGTTTATTCAAGGAACTGATTAGGAAAGATCCTTGGGAGACAGGCCTTAAATTAAGGGGCCCCAGGATAGGTGGGTATATTTCAAGAATGAACTCTTGAAGTACTCAGTATATCATCTTTCATCTTGTGTTGTGGATATAGTTCAATTTTCTTTATAGGACAAAATATTTATTCTCTGAAAATTCAGTATGAAGATATTAGCAAAAAATGTCATCCCTAAAACATGAAAAAAATGTTTCCTGAGTTTTAAGACTCTGTATTCTATGTTTTCTAAAAGTGTTATATGTTTATTCATGGGAACAAAAATGAGAGAGACTGAAATTACATGCAGAATGACACTCTATTGAATATTTGTCCAAGTACTGAAATGACACCTGCTTTCACAACTTAAAGGTGTTTTTCTCTTCCAGCATGTCACTTTCCACATTTCCAGAGATTTCTTTTCACAGTGTAACATCAGATCCAGGGCATTATTTGAAGGGCATGAGGTTTCTCAATGGTTGGCGATTTGTCATCTGAGCAGATAACTGAGCTGAAAGAAAACATCAAGCTCTGCAGAAGCGCCGTGGATATAACTGTCCAATGAGACTTAAGGATCTAACTCCACAAGTTACACCTTTAAGTTACCTGACAAAATATATCAACTCTCCCTTTAGCTTCTCTACCTGTATTTTCTGATGTCTCAGCAGAATTCACATTTTGTGAAGGTAACCTCTAAAAACTTTTGATTTCCCTGAGGCGTAGCCCCCATACTTTTCTATTTGAACACTGCTTAGACTACCACAAATAAACACCTATCTACTGCAAAAATACATCTTTAATACGCATAATTTATATTTGAAAAAAAAGTTTTGTAAAATGAGATTTTATCACTGAAGCAAGTTCTTCTAGTCACTATTTTTAACAGGACTTTACCTATGTCTGTTTAAAAAGGAAAAATCTTGTGTCAAGGTTGATTTTTAGATTGCACGCATGTGTAATGTCAGCAATATTAAGTTGATGGTAATAAGCAAAGCTGCATTGTATGAACCTTAATTGTTTTTAATTGCTGCTGTGTTACCAGAGGGAAACAATTTTGATTTTCTTCCAGTGCAAGCATTCACAAGTCTCCCTGGATTTACTGGGATGTGGGCATGACTGACTCTTCTCAAGAGCTCTCAGTCTACCACAGAATTTTCCCCTTGTAGTGTCTTGATCTCAAATCTTCTTCAGTTCACTAGTACTTGCTTTGAATCTGGGGTTTAACTCAGACTCTCAAGTGAGAAACATACTCATTAACTAAAGAACTGATAAATGGGTGCCACAAAAAATTCACCAGCAGGATGATAGGAAGGACAAACCTTTCAGTCAAAACAATGGAAAATGAAAGCTACGATGCTTTCAAAGTTTTTAGAAATCTGTGTTAAAATACTTTGAGACCATCTAGGTCGAAAGACCCAATACTTTCAGAGTTAAACAGCTTTTAGAATTCAGAAAAAATTCTGGCCTGACAGGCAAAGAAGTGTGTTATTAGTAGCTGGGATTAAAGACACAAAACAGGTTAGAATTTCAACGGCCATTTTCTTGTGTTTTCTTTCCCTCCCAAAAGGAAAATGTCCCCTCCCTCTTTTTTTTTTTTATAACTGACTACCTTTTCCTGCTTGCTTTCACTCTTTTAATTCCTGTTAGTCACTTATATTGCTGTACATAACAAACACATGCTTGCTGTGTTTGGATAACTGCTCCTTTTAAATGATAGCTGAGTTTTCAGTGCCTAATTGTGTGACCATAATGTTGAGAGTTTAAGGATTTGTCCACTTTCCTGATATATTAGAGACAAGAGCACTTAGAAAGCACATTCAAAAGTATTAAATCCACTAATCCTCTTTGATTGAAACCTGCCCTTGTTGTCCCAGTAGCTCCAGTAACCTGTTTGGTGGGGGTTTTTTATTCTCTACTATCTGCACCCTTTGGCGCAGCTTAATGCAGAATGGTTAATGTTAAAAAAAAAAAAAAAAATTATTCCCTCTGCTTTGGAGAAAAAGCTCTTGGAATTCAGAATAAGTAGTTGGGCAATTGATACATTAAACAGAATTTGGAGTCAGTCGGTAAAACACTTCTACGGTACCCTGCAAAGGACTACAAAAGCATTGTGTGTTCTTAACCTCTGGGCATTTAGATGTAAACTTCAGAGAAAAAAAAATCCTTTTTGTATTGGAGTTCTCTCTTCACCTGTTTATTTCCAAAAATCAGATTTTTGTACCTTGACAAGTAATCTAAAATGCAGTGCTTTTTTTTTTTTTTTATACAGGGAATGATAAAAAGAGTGGAGCACATATTCACATTTTACTGTGCATAGTCAGAAAACATCAGTGAGTGCTGAAGAACTATAAAAACCTTGGCTCCTCAGCTTCGCTTTATTTGCAGTAGTCCAGAAACAAAAGAATGAACAGTCACCTGAAAAAAATAAGCAAATAAATAGGATTAAATAAATATTCCATTTTCACTGAACATCAGCTTACTTTGTATTTTGACCTTTGGATATTTTTCCTTTACCTTCCTTCAAAAGACAGTGTGATTTCCCATGTTTTCCTTCTTTTCTTTTGTGACTAAAAGGCTGAATGAAATTTTTATAGAAAGCATTCAGGATTTTGAGCAGCCATTGAATTTTTGAAGGCAGAAAGGCTATTCAGCATTTCAATTGGCATTCTTTAACTTTAGGGCTGGGTGGCTGTGCAAGGCATTGTTGGGAAATGTATTGATCTACTAACATATTTACTGGAAGCTGTTTTATTTTTCCTACTTGACTGAAACACTTTGTCACTACTTTGTTATTTTGTCTCTGCTATCACGGACTGTCCTCCATACCAGTGACAGAGAAGGAAATGGTATTTCACCCGTGCAAGGCAAGGATGCTTGAATGTGCGCTTCATAAAATGAATGCAGACACTGGCAAGTGGGATTTTTGCTCCCCTGTATTGCTGTTTCTTACATCTTGTGTCCATGCTTTCTCTGTGTACTGTTTATTGCAATGCAGTAATGATCCCTATTTTAGCTTTTTTTCTTTGATTCTCATATGGTTTCTTACAGCCTAACACAGCATACTAGCAAACTTCAGGCTGGAGTTCAACCTTTGTCCAGGCTATTCAGTTCATATGACAGAAGAGAATACTGAAAACGAAGAGCCATCTGTAGGCAGTAGTTTAACACATAAAGTGAAAACAACAATCACAAGTAAAACCAGATTGCTTTGGTAGTATCATTAATCAGTAATCCATACTATACTTACTAACAGAATCTGGCTGACTAAAGTGATAATTACAAACAAGAAGCTTTGCTTTAGTGGTGCTGATTTTGGGTTTTTTAATAAGTAAGATTTCAAAAGGTTTAGGGTATTTTTCTTGCACAGATTGCCTGCAGGACAACTGGACTTGTGGGCTGATAGAAGGAGTCGGGGTGCAATATAACCCACTTGTAATCCAGGAGGAGATAGTTAGAGACTTGTTGAGTGGCTTGGATCCCCACAAGGGGAGGGACCAGTTAGGATCCATCCGAGGGTGATAAAAGAACTAGCAGATGAACGTGCCAAGCCATAATTTACCAACAGTCCTGGCTTACTGGAGATGTAACAAAGACTGGAAATTGACTAATGTGACACCCATACACAAGAAGGGTAGGAAAGATGATCCAAGTAATTACAGACCTTTCAGCCTGACCTCAGTCCTGGGCAAAGATATAGAACATGCAAAACGACCATGACAGTAGAACTACTCAGCATGGCTTTCAGAGAGGCAGGTCTTATCTGACCAACCTGATCTCTTTTTATGATCTGACGACTTGCTTGGTTGATGAAAAAAAGACTGTGGATGTTGTATACTTGGATCTTAGAAACGCCTTTGACATGGTTTCCCATGGTAAGCTCCCGGAGAAACTCTTAGAGCATGGACTGGATAGAAGCATTTTATGTTGGGTTAGGAATTGGTTGGATGGATGAGCGGAGAGTGCTGGTGAATGGTGCCACATCCAGCTGGCAGCCAGTCACTAGTGGAGTCCCACAGGGGTCAGTGTTAGGCCCAGCACTGTTCAACATCTTTATTGATGACATGGACAAGGGAATTAAGTCCATCATCAGCAAGTCTGCAGATGATAGCAAGCTGGTGGCAAATGTGGAGCTGCCAGAGGGTAGGAGGGCCCTTCAGAGGGACCTTGACAGACTAGAGAAATCAGCAGACTCCAATAATATGAGATTTAACAAGACAAAGTGCCGGCTTCTTCACTTTGGACGTAACAACTCCATCCATTGCTATCAGCTCGGGGGATGAGTGGCTGGAGAGAGGTGAAATGGAGAGGGATTTAGGAGTAAGGATTGACAGGAAACTTAATATGAGCCAGCAGTGTGCTCAGGTGGCTAAGAGGGCCAGTGGCATCCTGGCCTGTATTAGGAACAGTGTGGTCAGCCGGAGTAAGGAAGTGACCCTTCCCCTGTACTTGGCACTGGTCAGACCAGATCTTGAGTACTGTGTCCAGTTCTGGTCTTCCCAGTTTAAGAAGGATGTTGAGCTGCTTGAGAGGGTCCAGAGAAGGGCGACAAGGATGGTGAAGGAACTGGAGAACGAGCCCTGTGGGGATCGACTGCAGGAACTAGGGGTGCTCAGCCTGGAGAAGAGGAGACTCAGAGGTGACTTGATTGGTGTTTACAACTACCTGAGGGGAGGTTGCAGTCAGGTGGGTGTGAATGTCTTCTCTCAGGCTGCCAGCATCAGAACGAGAGGACATGGCCTTAAGTTATACCAGGGAAGGTTTAGACTGGATGTTAGGAAGAATTTTTTCACAGAGAGAGTAATCTTACAGTAGAATGGTGGGAGGTGGTGGAGTCACCATCCCTGGAGGTATTTAAGAGAAGACTGGATGAGGAGCTTAGTGACATGGTCTAGATGGTGGGAAGCTTGGATATATGGAGTGTGGTGCCCATGGTTCCACTCTAATGGGCCTGATCCCTGGATGGGTGTTTGCTTGGGACTTAGACTAGATGATCCTGTGGGTCCCTTCCAACTCAGAATAACCTGTGAACCTGTGGAAACAGTAATAACTGAATGGACTTCATTAGAAGCCTGGGAATTTTACTACTGATTTAAACAGACCTAAACTGGGCATATGTTTTGGACTTTGACTTCTTAATAATTTGGATATATGAAGTACAGATAGTGTTTCTAGGTGATAATCATTTCTTCAGGTTTGTGCTTTGTAGCTTTTCGGGTTTGCAAAAGAGGGTTAAAGGGGAGAAATAAGATTTGTGATTTATTTGCATAAACTAATGACTAATTTTGGAGACTAGAGCCACAAAGGAGATGAAAAATCTTAGATAAAAGTCTACAGTTTCTCTTTTCCACCTTCCCATTATAGTAGCACCTGTTCTCATGATTTCAACACCTGGCCTAGTATTTCCTTACTGTTGGAAATATTTCTACAGGAAGTAGTTACAGAAGAATTTAATAGCCCGATAGACCAAACATGAGCTGAAATTCTTCCATAGCCTGAATACAGAATAAATATTCTTTGGAATCCAGCATTCAATCTTCATGATATATCTGCCTGCAGCAGCAAGAGAGTTTGCATCAGTTAATGTAATGTAGTAGTTTTTAACACTCTATCTCTACAGAAAACATTGAAGCACTGAGAAAAAAATCACATTTCTGTGCTTTGAATGATTAAAACTTTTTTCATCTTTTTTGTATTTGCCCTTAATTTCTAACTAAGAAATTGCTGTATTTTTTGTAAGAGAAGTTATAGCACTTAAAAATCTCTATTATGAAGTGATAATAAAAATGGAACGGTTTAAGACAGTGCGTTATGGTCATTAGGTTCCATTACTTGGAATGAAACAGAGAAGCATGTAATTAAGAAAAAAATTGTTCAAGAACTATATAACAAAAGAGAGCGCATAACATAGATATTTTAATACTACTTGAACTGAGACCAAACGTAATCTAAATTAAATAATTCCTTTAAAAAAAAGGTTTTAGCACTGTGATATACTAATATGTTTTTAAAGTTCCTTTCTCTAGAAAATCTACTTCCATAGAAAGAAAAAAAAAAGCCCTTGGTTTATGTAATATTTTTAATAACATATTAATTTATGATAGCGATGTCCAAGCAGAACAATTCTACTGTTTCTCCTCTTCACAGCTTTTCTGATAAATGAATATTCTCAAAATAGCTAAAGGTATACATAAACTCAGGATTGAGGTGTATTGGACAAATAACTGGGAATGAAAGGCCAATTCTGCCTGACCCAAACGAGCATCTTAATTTCTTCATCCTTAAGGATCAAGGATACTTCAAACTAGCAAAGAATTTCTAACGAAATCAGTTCATTTTCTGCCTAAAAATGTGACTCAGCAGAGGGGGTGAGGTTCATGTTCTGATATTAGTATTTTCAAAATATTGCTTTAAGTGAAATATTTTGCTATACTTGATCAGTAAATACAAAATGCTTAATGACTTAACATAATCTCTCTTTGTCAAAATAAATTTATTTCTTACATAGAAGAAAGCAAATAGTTTGAACCTTGCTGGTGACATGATGGTCACAGAAGCTTATTTTATCTTATGATAAAAGAAGACGCTAGTTCTAAGCTCTAAGCAATTGTAAAGAAATTGATTAAAAAATATAAAAGATATTTCATGTAGAATTCTCCAACGATATTGCAAAACCTGGAAAGCTTACTGAAATAGTTAAAATTGAAAAATTAAATATGAATTTACTATATATATATTTCATTCTAATTTACTGAGAATGAAGCAGGCATATTTCATTTCATACACTTTACCTCTAAGCTGCCATTTAGAGAAACATAATTTGGGAGGGATTTTTTTTTTCCTTTTTTTCAGGGGATTGACTAATAATGTTTTAAATTAAAGCTCTAAAATTTACCTTTTCACTCTACACTTCTTCCCATGGTTCATTTACTTTGTGGTGCTATTTCCATTCTTGCTTCTGTACTCCAGGCTGAGATTGTCAGTTGAGCTTTCCTTTCACTGACAGAGAGAGAAATCCCATGGTTGCCACTGTCAAGAGCATTTCTCTGCCTTCATTCCGCAGGGACATCAACAAGATGTCTGTTCCTTCTCTATGCATTCCTCTGTCATAGGGGTGATCACCTAAGCTTGGGCTGCCTTTGCTGCTTCCCTCTATTGACAGCCACTGCTTGACATGTTATCATCATGCATGCAGAATCTTTCTCTTCTCATGTGCAAAGGTCTAACTGAACAATAAAATCCTTCAATTACTCTTTCTACCTCCCAGTCACTGGGAAAAAATAAATAACTGAGCAATAACCATTTTCTCAGAATCAATTTCTGAATGATTTTTAATTCTTGATAAGAAGTAAATAGAAAGTTTAGAAAGGGAATCTAGAAGAAATAGCAATACATAAGGCAACTTATTTAATTTATATATGGCTCAGTATGTCTTAATTAATGTGTGCTATTTCCAGGATAATGTTGCTTAAGTTTACATACAGTTCCTATAAAACATTGTAGAAAAATGTATCAAAAATTGAAAAATAATCTGGCAAGATGAAATTCATCATATGTAAAATGGTTCCATTCTTCCAGCTTATATTCAAGGTATATTTTCATTTTCAGTCTTGAACAGGACCTACCATTGAACAAATTCTAGTGTCAGGTAAATGTACATTGTCTTCCATTCCTGTACCTTTGCTCTTTTCTTCACCTTCTGACTCGCAGTTTCCCACCACTTCATCCCTATTGCTTAACTGATGTCTCTTCTCCCTTTATTTCCCTGGATATTTCCCTGGATACTTAATACTTCTAGATTTGGTCAGATCTAGTTTTTGAAAGAATAAAGTTTGGTTCAAAGTCAAGGACTTCACACCAAGAACACTTTGCCATCAGCCTCCTCCTGTTTGTTTATTACCTTGAAGGGGCTTTTAGCTGAAGTACTTCAGGTGACTTTAGCTGTGCAGGAGATACAGAAAGAGACAGTCTGCTTCTTGTCTAAATTAGTACCAAACCATTTAAAAAGTCATTCAAAAGGTCAAAGCAAACTATGCTCTGCATGAAATACTGCTAAAAAAGTGGACAGCAATGTTCTATCCCATCTACAAAGTTTAAGTGGTGTGAAGGAGTGCCCCATGTTTAAAGCACTGCAATAACCTCCATTTGACTTAATAAAGGTATAGGGAAAATAAGAATTGTCTCTGTCAAAAATTCAGGTAAGCCCACTTGACACCACTGTTGCACAACTGAGTATGATTGGCCAATGGAGTACAGCACCCTGACTAATTCACAACAGAGGCAGCAGAGATGAAAAAGCATCAGGCATTGTATGAGCACTCTAATCAACATATTTGTAAAAGTAATTCAGTCCTGTTTCTTTTTGGCTACTGTGTCACAAGCATTTAAGTAGAATTGAATCCTATAATTGTTTTTGTGCTAATATCTTTAATTATGCATTAACTTATATTTGGACTTTTATTTCACCTGAATCTGGTTAATTTTCTCTTTGGTATTTTCAACTTCTTCCCATGAAGCCTAACTTATTCTATTCTGTCTTTCCATTCTCTATTTTTTCTTGCCTTTTTTACTTGTTTATTTGTTTGTTTATTACCTTATTTCTCTTCAATGCTCTAAGTCATTCTCTTTCTCTTAATTACTTCTTTTATTTCATTTAATTTCTTGTAATTTAATTTAATCTATCTCCCACTCCCAGTCCATGCATTTCTTCCACTTTGCTATCTATTCAGCCCACCAAGACTATTTACTTTTAATAGTTCAGCCTATAGTATTTATTTCCTTTTCCTATTTTAGTTCATTAATATGTAATGCATAATGCATTCCTTTGTAATTCCAAATATTACCTGTATTAGTTTACTCTCAAGTAGTTGAGACTGAGCAAGAAAAGAAGTTAATTACATTCCATTTGAATCAGAATACAAATAACTGAACAAAATTTGGAACTGGAAAAGTAGTAAAATGAAAGGAAATAGATGAGAGGGGAGATGGACTAGAAAGTAGTAGTGTGTAAAACTGTGCACACATTTGAAGGAAAGAGCTACACCAATACCTAAAAAAGTAACTGAACTAGAAATAAACTAGGGAATCAAGTCCAGCGACCTAGAAAGGGAAAGGAGTAAATACAGCCCAAATTCAAACTGAGAGAAGATAAAGATATCCACCTGGTGAGATGAAGGATAACAAAAAATTATCTTCAATTCCCACTGTGTGCACTGTTCCTGTTTATTACCTAGTGAGTGATAACTCTGCAGCTTGGTAGAGGGAAAATGCTATATTAAAAATACACTCAGTGTGCAATTAGAATTGTGGCACAGCTAATGGCAAAATAAGCATTAACCTATTGAGGAGCTGTTGTATTGTTGCTAAAATAGGCATATGAGGTACTTCAAGTTAGTGAGAAAAATCCAGTTGAAAATCAGGTTCTTTAATCTTGCTCCTATCAGCTATATTGTCATTGGGAAATTTGGCTTTTCTTCAAACTGCAGATAATTCGGCTGTCATAAACTGGTAGCATAGTTTTGATTACATTGTTGCAATAAAAATGTACCCAAATCGGTTTCAATGAAATTTGACATTTGTTAAATATTATTAAATATCTGCATTGAGCCAAAGGCCTGAGAAATATTTCCACTGAATCTCACCCACAAATCTGGAAAAAAGTAAAACTAACTGGTACTGTTGTAATACTGTCTCCAGTAGTTATATGGGCTACACTGTTGTAAGGTGCTCTGTGTATCTGTTTTAAATATAACACTGTGGAAAACACAAGGAAGGTCCAAAACTGATCCAGAAGTATCCATAGTGCGTTCAATTTACAGAGAAACCACTGAAGCATTTGGTTACTAACCTTTAAATAGCTACAGTGTTGAATCTAGCCATTAGGTCAAGTACCAGCAACCTGTTCATGTGACAAAGGTGGCTAGAAGTAACCTGGGCTGTGTTAGAAGTAACGTTGCCCACAGATCAAGGAAGGTAATCTTTCCCCTCTGCTCAGCACTGGTGGTCTAACACCTGGAGTGCTGAGTCCGGTTCTCATCTCCCCAGTACATGACAGACTTGAGTGCCCAGTAGAAAGTCCAGCAAAGGGCCTTGAAGATGATGAGGGGACTGGAGAAACGCATATATGAACAAAGGCTGAGAGGTGGAGGACAGAGAGATGGGGGCTGTTATGTGAAAAGGGAGAGTTTGCTCGACCCTTGGAGAAGGGAGATTTTCTTGTCCTCTAGTGTCTGTCAGTGTCCCAGGGGAGTCAAGACCCTTGTGTCTGACCAGTCTGTCAGTGTCTCCTCAGGAGGCTGTTCACCAACAGTTACACAGGATCGGAGGGCAATTCAAATGCTCGTGTCAGAGGAGTTGGACCAATAGCATGGAGACCCCTCAGTGAGTCCTGTCAAGGTGTTATCCATTGTTGTTAATGGCTAGCACCTTAAGGGACTCACGCCAACTGTTTACAGAATAACACTTCATTAACAGCGATTGTGACAGGGTAATCAAGTTCATGGGTTATTTGCGATAGTGTCTAGCTGCAAAAATACACTTAAAGCAATCTGCAATACCATAAAATCATCTCTAAAGTTAATAGCAATAATTAATGCACATAGGGTGAAATTCTTACCCAATAGGTGTCCCTGTAGGGGGAGAAGACAGGCTCAGCCCATCAACTGATCTCAACCATTTTAGAGGAGTCTTCTCTGATGTTTTCTTGTTCTTAGCTTACTTTTATACTACGTATTTCTTTATGTCTAGGTGGAGCTTGAGTGACTTTAGTCATTAGCCTCATTGGTGTAAATTTCTCTTGCTATGCCTAATAGAGGGGAGGTGGTCGTGGCTTGGCATCTGAAGTGGAGGATCAACATGTTTGTTGGCTCAGCAGCAGAACACGTTCATACATCTCCCTTGACTGACAGGTGTTGTACAGTCTAAACAACTTCCAAGTATGACAGTGTTCACAATATTCCCAGTTCCTGCTGGGATTTCAACAGAGGGAGGCTACATAAGCTTCATCTCGTTCCACTCTCTATTCCATCCCTCTGAGAAAATTATTATCATTGTGTGGTGAGCATGTTGACAGCATTTCATCCAGAGAGTGGGTGCTGCATTTACCCTAAGAAGTCTTAACCTCCTCTAAATTTTAACCCTAGACATCATCGCACAGGAGATTCTCATCAATGTATATAATATCAGATGGAGAGTGTAAAAGGTTGACAGAGCCGAGCTCTCTCCAGTGGTGCTCAGTGACAGCACTGATCAATCACTGGCAGAGGTTGTCCAGGGAAATTGTAGAGACTCCACCCTTGGAGATATTCAAAAATCTTTTGGAACATCTTTATTGATGATATGGACGAGGGATTTGAGTCCATCATCAGCAAGTGTGCAGATAATACCAAACTGGGGGCAAATGTTGATCTGCCAGAGGGTAGGAAGACCCTCCAGAGGGACCTTGACAGACTAGAGAAATGGGCAGACTCCAACAGTATGAGATTTTACAAGACTAAGTGCCGGGTTCTTCACTTTGGACATAACAACTCCATCCATAGCTATCAGCTGGGGGATGAGTGGCTGGAGAGTGGTGAAATGGAGAGGGATTTAGGAGTAATTGACTAANCCATCCCTGGAGGTGTTTAAGAGAAGACTGGATGAGGAGCTCAGTGACATGGTAGAGATGGTGGGTGACTTGGATGGATGGAGTGTGGGGCCTATGGTTCCATGCTTGTGGGCCTGATCCCTGGGTGGGTGTTCGCTTGGGAGTTTGGCTAGATGATCCTTGTGGGTCCCTTCCAACTCAGAATAACCTGTGAACCTGTGAACAGTCCAGGGTAACCAGCTCTCAGTGGCCCTGCTTGAGCGTACAAGTTGGACCAGATAACCTCTAGATGTCCCTGCCGACTTCAACAATTCTATGATCAGCCCTGTTGGCTTCTGAAAAAGACATTGTTGAAGACCTGGACTCTATACTGTAGTGGAAAAAACTTCTAGGCAAGACCTCAACCTGAATCTGAAGTCTGAAGCAAGGACCATACCAAGAAAACAATTTTTTTTAAAATTTTATTAGGTTTTCCTCTCATGATTAATTTGGTGAAGATCTGCTGCTTGTCTTTATTTTTACTGAATATAGCTTGGTTTTGTTAAGGGTTACGACAAAAAAATTCTGATCCCCTGTTCTACTACACTCTAGTATGCATTTTGTTTGTATCTAGAATATTTTATTACTTGCTGTTGAAAGAGAATTAATTTCTTTATTGCAGATTCCTCATAAAGTTATGCAGTCAACTTAAAATATTTTAAAAGGAAAAAATTGGAATTTTTCCCCATTTTACATCAATTTCACCTCTGAGTGAGCCATAAATGAATAATATTTTTATGCACAACCGAGTATTTCTATATGGATACATATTGATATCTCTGTGTCTGTATGGACAGGCTTAGCTGTCAGTTTACTAGTCTTTTGTCTTGGCACAGTCTCACTACTTTTCAATGAATCACAGAGCAGAAAAGATTGAAAGAGGCCAGAAAAAAAAAGAAAAATCTGAAAGAAGCAGTAATCATGCCTATGATGCCTTACATCTGGATGGAAAAAAAAAAAAAAAAGTAATGAAGCTCCTCTATTAGGTGTGGCACTTAGGTTCACCATGTCTCTGTTAAAAAAATATGGTGTAGACACCAGAGATGCAGTGTTAAACACTTTCCTAAAGGGAGAAACTTGGCCCACGTTGCCAGTGTTTTCAAACTGAATGGTTTGAAAGTCCAGGTAGGTTTTGGAAAATCTTAAACTCATGCTTCATTGTATATAAAGTAAAAATTCAGGTATGTAGTGTGCTCTTGCATCAAAACTTTATGTTGAATTGGGTGAGAGGGAGAAAGATTCATCATGTTTTGATGTTTGGTTTTGTTTTGAGTTTGTTTTTCCCTCAGACAAAAGCTTAATCTAAAGTTTTCTCATCTGCTTCTTCAGTAGTTTTGAAAAAAGGGAGAGTTTGTATAATCTCAAGATCTGTCAAAATCCCTCCCTCACCACTACCACTTACATATAAAAACCCCAAAAAACAAAAAAAAAACCCCACCAACAACCTGGCTAAGTTTGAGCATATTGTTAAAATGAAAAAATAAACCAGAAAATAATCACGTTTGCCCATGTCTTTCTTAGAGAAATCCCCAAAGTTCAGTGACAAACTTTCACTGAGCAGTGGTATATTCCTGGGCAGAGAACCTGCTGCTAAGATGTTGCAAAGCAAGGACATCATATATAGATTGCTGCAATTTCTAACTAGCAGTGGGATTTCATAAGCTGTACCTACAAAAGAACACTGATTTGTATTGTGAAGAAGATACTAAGATGTGGGATTGTGGGGGGACAGCTGCTGTAATATGATGATTTGGGGCTAATTTTAGTAATAGAACTGCCTGAGTTTGAATTTGTTTGGCTACAGTTTAAAATGTTTATTCATTTTAGCTCAGATGCGCTTTTGGGAGTTCGGTTACATGCCCCGAAAACAATAGAGAACAGAATCATAGTGGAAGCCAGAAAACTCATACGGAATAATATTTAAACAAGCCAGTAAGCATGTTGTGTAGCCACTGGAATGGCATGGAAAGGCAAATCCTTCAAAATCAGGACAAGAACAAAATGTATCTTATGACAAATAAAATAAAAAAAATCCTTCACTAGGCTGCTGAAAAGTGTTTTTGGAGTCAGAACTTTATTTAATGTTACTGTGGTGGCATGGAGAGATGTCCTTTTTGATCACCACTGACCAGCTTTCTTTGGCTTATGTGTCAGAGCAATTCCATCATCCTCAGCAGAGTTGCTCAGCAACAGCTGGTCTTAAAATAGTGGACAGGTTTTAGAAATTTCTTTTCTCACTTTTACACAGGTGAAATATATGTTATATTTTGTTATGGTGATATTATAACTTCAAGATTTAATTATTTTCAGCGGTGCTGAAATAACCATGAAATAAGCTTAAGCAAGATGAAAATATACTTGGATGTGTTAGCACTAAACAATATAACTTCACATTCAAAACATTTGTTTATTGCTGTGTATTCCTAAATCAGTATCATCCATAATACACAAAAGGACTATGGTTCACCTATTTTGAAATCTGGAAGTTTTCTGCCAGGATTTAATGATAAATAGAGGATTTTTTAAATGGAATAGACTTTTAATTATTTTAGACACTTTCATAGTTCCTGTGATGTTCCTTTACTACAGCTTTGACCATCACAACAGCCCCTAAGGTATTATGCTAAGGTCTCAGAAGTGCAAATTTCAGTTTCATTCAGGTGAAGAAATGTAGTCTGCAGCCTCCAGTCTTGAATTTACAGTCAAGATCCCCTTATCTTCCCCCAGATTTTAGGACACCTAATACACACAGGATCACACACACACAGAGGATATTCCAAGTAGGAAGGGACCTACAAGGTTGGCAATTGCTCTATGGCTCTCATAAGGACAATGAGAAGTTTATCTGTGATCAGCCGGTTTTCAGAAAATTTAGTGCCATTTATATAAGGGAGAAAAAAGACACGATAGAAATGTGTATCACAAAGTAATCTCTCCGCAGTTATTACACACCAGCAACACATAGGACAGGCAAATTGAAATCACAGGTTTATCTAGTCTGTGTTACCAGTTTTCCCCACTTTGCCTCAGATATGGGCTGAGCTGTTCTTAGTCCTTTCACCAAATTCTATGTGATGCTTTCTAAATTGCAGCAAACTGTTTCCCCATTCTGCTAGAAGGACTGCTTTGTCTTCTTTACCTTCTCACAGTAACCCAGGATATCAAAGCTACATACCACATTTGCGACAGTGATACATTTTGGCAAAATCATACATAGAATGTCTCTGAATAAGATTCAGGAAAATAATCATCAGTGTTCATATTTGCAAAGTCTCACCTGCCAAAAGCATAAAAAATGGCTTCTGAAGACTAGATTAGTGTCAAAAGTCAGCATTTACATCTCTGAAAGGCTATATAGGTTTAAGAGTTTGCACCGGTTCAGAAAAATGACAGCACCTCTTTGGTGTGTTCCCATCTTCCCTAAGTCCTTAGAGGTCTGCCAGAGGTGCTGACCTACTAGGTTAACAAGCTGAATTTAGGCCCTTAATGAATACCTCATTCACAGAAAGTATTTGGTTAAGGTTGTGAGCTAGTCATCTTCTGGGTTAAAATGTGGCCCCAAAATATCACTTGTTATGACAGATGGTAAAGGAGTAGCTTCCACATATAGCACTGTTTAAAACTGTGGTGAAAATCTCCAGTAAAACTGAAAAGTTTAACTTCACCTTTCAGGAAAAAAAAAAAAAAAAAAAGACATTTATATCTTGCCTGCTGTAATGGCTAATAATAGTTTTTTGTCTGCTGCTAGCTGACAAACCTGATTTGCAAGACAGCTCTTTTCACATGAATTTCCCTAAATCATGTGAAGAGAAATTGTAATGATTTCACTACTGTGAGGTAGCAGAGGAAAAAGGACATGATAACTTTCCACTGCATGAGGACAGAACTGGGGAAGTATTACAGTATATTTATAACACCAAGTTCAAATGGAAAACCTTTCTATTTTACCTGTATCTGGGTAACATTTTTTGTAGTTTTGGTCTGCATTTACCTACAC
Source organism: Pitta sordida (assembly GCA_013390025.1). Lineage (NCBI taxonomy): Eukaryota > Metazoa > Chordata > Aves > Passeriformes > Pittidae > Pitta > Pitta sordida. Next base: position 157,280 of record WEKX01008951.1, on the reverse strand, counting down.
AAGAGTCAGTTCTTAATAAGCTCATTTTTTCTTGGGTTACTTGTGTTATCTGAATAATAATAATAATAATAATAAATAAATAAATAAATCCTTTTCACCTCTTTTCTTCTATAATTTTACAGCATTCATATTTATATTACATTCTTCTCAATCCATGAAGGGGCACTATAGACTCGGGGTGGAAATCATTACAGTCTTAGTGCTATCTTATCCTCCATTTATGTGAGTTTTCAACTGAATTTACCTATGTCAAAAAGTAAATAAGGAATCTATATAATAATTTATAATGTGCTGTACTGGAATAAAGAATGCTTACTTTGGTTTGTTTTCTTCTTGTAGTGACATGAAAAAGGATAGTTTGTTGCAGCATTGCATTAAAGAAAAGAATGAAATAAAATGAAACTTCACACTTCTTCAACATACTTGATTACTATTTTAAAAAAATAAGTAAAAGGCTGCCCAATTGATAGCACACAGATACATCACTTCAATTTTTTAGTAAAAGGAAGGTTGCAATATTTAACTGTTATAACCCCACCATTGCAATGTTAGTGTTACATATTTTTACATTGCATTATAAAAATAAATACTATGACAGCTGTTACTCTACCAAATGTCTATAGTTCAGCATATGTATGAGAAACTGCCTTACATCTGTACACTATAGTGCTTCAGTGCATCTGCTGAACAAAGAGAAATATCCTACCTCAACTGTAATTTTTAGACCACTTCTGCACCCTCAATGGGTCCAAGCTAACTTGCATAATTTTTACTTTTATTTCACAATAACTACTAATATGTACTACAGTTGACTTCTAAGAATAAGTGTCTCAGGCATGAGGCACAGTAATAGAAAGGTAAAGGAATTATTCAGTAGCTCTTATGTAACAAAATAATTGTCTCAACGTGACATTAGACTCAGTCAGCATGGATTTAGGAGAGGTAGGTCTTGTCTGACCAACCTGGTCTCCTTTTATGATCTGGTGACTGACCTGGTTGATGTTAGAAAGGCTGTGGATGTTGTGTACTTGGATCTTAGCAAAGGCTTTGACACGGTTTCCCATGGTAAGCTTCAGGAGAAACTCTTAGACCATGGACTGGATAGAAGCATTTTATGTTGGGTTAGGAATTGGTTNTGACCTCATTGCTGTTTACAACTACCTGAGGGGAGGTTGTAGTCGAGTGGGTGCGAATCTCTTCTCTCAGGCTAATGACACCAGAACAAAAAATCATGGCCTCAAGCTGCACATGGGGAGGTTAGGGTGAATGTTAGGAATTTTTTTCACAGAGAGAGTGATCCCTCAGTGGAATGATCTGCCCAGGGAGGTGGTGGAGTCGCCATCCCTAGAGGTGTATAAGAAAAGGCTGGATGAGGAATTCAGTGACATGGCTTGGATGGAAGGAGCGTGGTGCTCATGGTTCCACGCTTGTGGGTTCAATCGTGTATAGGCGTTCTCTTGGGAGTTGGACTAGATGATCCTTGTGGGTCCCTTTCAACTCAGAACAACCTGTGAATCTGTGAACCTGTAAACACTGATTTTCGTGCTTGAATCCCAACCCTCTAATTTGGATGCTTTATTTAGAGTTTAACTTACTATTTTTATTCCTTCATAGAAATTGCTTCAGACTCATTATCTGGGTCATGGAAAAAGGGAAAAAACCCTCAACCACCAGAAAACTTCACCACAATTTCTAGACCCCTTAATTTCAAGGAAGTGAATTTAAAGATAATAACCTTATTTCTACATTTTGGTAAGTGAATCCTGACATAAAGCTCGATTCCCAATTCTATCTTTCTCCTTGTGCTGGGTTTGCTGTGGCTGTTTTTATCTGGTAGCAGGGGGCTATGGAGGAGGGTTTTCTTTGAGAAGTTGCTGGAAGCCTCTCTCACAGCTGGCAGAGGTAATGCCAGCCAGCTCCCGGCTTGGCCTGCTGCCAGCCAAGGCCAGGCCAATCAGAGAGCTAGAGACGCCTCTGTGATAGCATATTCAAGAAGGGAAGAAAAAGAAGTTACAGGAATAAGAAGATGGCTGCCTGAGAAGGGCCTTGAGGCGTTGTAACAGAAAATGCAGGCACCAAGGCCAGGACCGAAGGAGGGGGAGGAGGTGTTCCAGGCATCTCCCTGCAGCTCAGGGTGATTACCATGGTGAAGCAGGCTGTCCCCCTGCAGAGAACACAGAGATGCAGAAGATCCACCTGTAGCCCATGCAGAGAGGAGTCCATGCTGGAGTATGTGGATGCTGGAGGGAGACTGCAGCCCGTTGGAGCCCACGTTGGAGCAGAGTCCCAGGAGAGAGACATGTGGCCCATGGAGAGGAGTCCATGTTGTGTGGCAGAACTGTACCTGGTAGGATCTGTGTGCTTTGGGATGGGACCAACGCTGAAGCAGCCAGTGCTCAAAGAACTGCACCCTATGGAGTGACCCCTGGGCAGCAGAGTATGGAAGAGCTGTTGCCCCGGGGATTGGACTCATGCTAGGAAAGACTTTCTCCTGTGGGAGAGACCCCATGGAATGCAGGGAAATGGCCTCCTCCCCTGAGTAGTGGCAGAGAAACGCCAGCTGCCTGGTTTTCCCCTACACCTGTTCCCCCCCTCCCCGCCTCCTGGAGGAAAGGGACAATGTGGTTGTAAGAGACTGAGGGGTGGGGAAGAAGGCTGCCTTTAAGATGATACTTCTCATGTATCATATGATAAGCTCTGATCTTGTTAGAAATAAATCCTTTACATCCCCCACTGGAGCTTGTTTTCCTGTGACAGTAAAAGATTTCTAATAGTCCTCATTCCTGCTGTAGCAAAAACCCTTCAGTTGTTTCTTTTATTTTTCCTCTTTCCCCCTGTTTATATGAGGGGGAGGGGATGGAATGAAGTGAGAGAATGGCTGTGAGTGAATCTCTGGCATCCAGCCAGGGTCAAACCACCACAATCCTGTTGTCTACTTGAGAATACTAATTGCTTACCTGATTTGTCTCTTCCTCTCCCTCTTTTCCCCCAGCCCCTGCCTCAATTTTTTTAATGTTTTTGCTAGACCTCTGCGAAACAGTACTCTTCTCAGAAACACCAGGATTCCATTACCATTGTTCATTGCATCTGTCAAAACATCATAGAAGTGTCTTAGGTAAGATGATATAATGTATATATTTAGTATAATAACTTTACCGAAGCCTGTAAATTAAAACAGTTGTTTTGAGTTTTGTGTCTGAAAAAATTGCATCTTGTCAGTATTTTCACTCCAAACTGAATCAAACGAAATGCCACAATGTGCCCATATCTTTTCAGGATGTAACATCACCCATGCAGCTGAAGAGCATCTTCACTTGGTAGCCTGGAGCCTCAGTGGAGCTGGTACGCAAGGCATGATTTCAGGTTTTATCCTCAAAGACTGGGATTTTTGCATTATGCCAGCTTTAATTTCGTTGAGAACACTACAGGATGCTTTCACCGACTATTATTTTAGTCCTCTTATTTGCTGTAGATGTTCTCTGTGACAGTTGCCTGGTAAATGGTACTAAGTTTACAGCTACTCTCGCATCCCATTGCATCTGTTTCACAGGTTATTCCGAGTTGGAAGGGACCCACCTCAGAACCAAAAGGAGACAACCCACTTATTGACAACATTGTGTAAAATGCAGCCTGAGATTCAGTCCTCTAAAAATACCAAAATATTTGAGTATAATTTTAAGACATGTTAACAAATATGTAACTTCATATATATATGTATTAAACATTATATATACAGTCAGCCCTCTTCCACTTTGAACCCCCCCGAGATTGCAGCTTCACATCTTAGCAGCATGATTTTTGCATGATTAAGGAGGTCTCTTTTTGCAACTGTGCATGCACGACCTGGCACGCATGAATATTCAAGTAGGCAGTAATGAATATGCAAATCATCATACACAGCCGCCATAGTGGCTCCGCTCCACCTTTCCCGGCCCAGCCAGTGTGGCAGCGGCGGCTCCCCAGCCCCCAGCCCAGTCAGGGTGGCGGCAGCTCCCCCGCTCTTGGGCAGGGTAAGGGGCCAGGCATGGTGGCAGCTCTGCTCTGGGCACCGCCAGATGCCTGCCCCACCCTAAAGAGGAGGCTTCGTGCAGTTACGAAAGATTTACACACTTTCAGATTAGACATGCTGTCTGAGACTTTCTCAAATGACTCTCTGAGACATACTTGTCTACCCCGAGTACACAGAGACCACACCTAACCACCTGGAGAGACACCGGGACAGTGGGACAGGCAGCCACACTGCACCAGTGTTCCCGGATGAGCAGAAAGGGTTTGGGGTGGCCTTGGGCGCTGGGAAATGCGTAACAAACACCGACACAGAGCAGGGCAGTGCCAAAACAATGCTGGAGTGCTGGGGGGCGTGTAAAGTTGCAGGGAAAATTCACATATTAATGAGCTGCCAGTCAACACAGAAGGTGGGCTTCATGCAGAATGGGGAAGACCCACCGTACTGTGGTATAGGAGACCTGACTGTATATATAAAGTGAAGACAAATCTCAAACATTAAGTTGATACAGTAAACATTAAAATAATAGAAGGAAGAAGAAAGTAAGAATAAAGACTTCATGATATGTTACCATTACCTCGTCTGAAATAAATTCTGAAAATATAACCTATTTTTTACAAGGTGGCTTCTAATGCAAAACATGAACTAAAGTTTTGTATGTGTAACAGATAAAATATTTTTCTATCTAAAGCAAGTAAAACTGACATATAATTCCCTCAAAATTTAAATGGGTACTGAAATACCTTAGCCTCCTTGGAGTAACCAGAGTCACATGTAGTTATTTCTGAAAATGTTATTGAAATTGCCTCAGTTATAATTCTTTGTGAAACATGACTTTCCTCTGCAGGTCACCAAGAGTTCTTTAAGGTATTCTGGTTTTCAAGATGACTTCATTCACAGTTGCTGTATGATCACATACCACAAATACAATGGAGGACTTGCTTTCTTTTTATAAACTTTTACTCAATAACAATAACAACAAAAAAAACCCAGGGCAAATTTATGGTTTTTAAAATTTTCTTTAATACTGTTACTTAACTGATCTTTTCTCATGATTCCTCACTTTGTGCCTTCGATTCAATTTACCTCGCAGACCATTTCTGCAATTCTTTTTTGTTTCCCAGTGAGAGAGAATGTGCTTATGCTTCCACATGGAAGGTGACTTTTTTCCCCTCTTTTTCCTAGACAGCAGTGATCCATTGCTACATAATATGGGGAGCTAGGTTAAACAAAGAAAAAAGAAAAAAATCCCATAACCTTGATATTAGCTCAGATGGTTAAAACACAGTGCTCATAACACCAAAGTTATGGGTTAAATTCCTGTATCAGCCTGTCACTTAGGGGTTGGACTCGATGATCCTTGTGGATCCCTTCCAACTCAGAATATTCTGTGATTCTGTGATATGATCTTCATTATTCCACTGTGTTCACTTATAGAGTCTTATGCAGAGACTCTTTACTTGTAGTTAACATGAGATGAATAGAGTTCTATAATATAAAATTTTTATAATATAAGTGTATATATGTGTGTGTATTTGTATGCTATTAATGTTTCAATTTTTTAGTAATTAATATTTATTAAAAGATTATAAATGAATTTTACAAGTTTGCAAAAATCCCCAAAGAATGACTTTTGAAATGGATAAAAAGTTCAATCTGCAAAGCAGCTTTGTAAATTTTGTAAAATTTTGTTACTTCGTCGTTTCTCTTTTTTTTTTTTAACTTTTCATTCCTTATAATTCCTCTGACAGACTAGTTAAATAATGATGTAATTTTGCAGAATATCAAGAATATTACTGTTGTAGATGCAAGATCATTGTTTCTAAATGTGTTTTGGTTTACTGAAACATTGCAGATGATAATGAACTTCTGTTTTTAATACAGTTAAACCCCATCCTTCACAAAGAATGGGACAGGCCACAGCCTTTGCGAAACATTAAACTCGCAAGGAAGTGCAGGTCGTTAATATGCATGCAGGCCATGCCCATTGTTCCACCCCCCGGCCTTCCGGTGCTCTGCGGGAACTTTTCTGCTTTTCCCTTCTGCTTCTTCCTTCGGGCTCTCTGAGCATGGGGAACCGTTTCTGAGCCCCCTCTGACTCGTCAGAACCCCCCCCTCCCAACCCCGAGAATCCGCGGGGCTGCCGTGACCAAACCCTGTGCTGCTGCTCCCGCTCCCCAGCCCCGGTGTTTATGCCTGCTGTGCCCCCCGCGCCGCCCGCCCTGTGCCGCCGGTCCCATGTCCTGCTGGTCCCGTATCCCCCGCCCTGCACCCCACCGGTCCCACACCGCCGACCCCGCACCCCGCTGGCAGTGCCCCTCGGCACGGGGGGGGTTCAGCTGTGGCAGCAGAGTAAGCATGTCTTCCCTTCCCTGTCTGTAGCCATAGAAACAGTAACACATGCCTGGTGAGGTGGTCAGTCCTGGCTGTGCTCAGAGTTAACAGGTGACAGCATGACTTGCGGCCCTCCCTGTGGGCCCAGGCTGGCACCACCCCACAGGGAGCCCTGGCACTGCCCCTCGGCAGAGCAGAGCGACTGTGCATGTGTGAGCCGCATAAATTCGCAAATGGTGGAATCAAAACTGCGATAAATTCACTTCACGTGGGGTCGTAATGCAGAGGTCACAATAGAGCGGGGATTCACTGTATTATGTTTGCATACTGTGTCAGAAATACACTGTAAAATGTTACTAGTAAAGCAGTTGTCATTAGAATTTATATTAAAAGAAATCAATATCTTTTTGCATCTAGAAACAGTCTGAGTAGTAGTAAAACAGGAAAATGGACAGATTGGTACTGTCACAGGTCACAAAAAAAACCCCTTAAAAAATCTTGATTGGAGCAATGAAATATCAAGGGATTACTGTATTATAGGATCCCTTTTAAATATGAACATCCTCAGTCTCTTTCTCAGTTTGTTGAATTTTCAGCTTCGTTAGATTTCTCAACAGTGGCAGACACACAAAGAAGAGATTATTTCATTCATGTACAAAATTAATTTTTTTCTTTTAATGATTTCATTCATGTACAAAACATTTTGGAAGTGTACAGATTTTCTTATGAGATACACAAAATCCTCAAGACTTGCTAGGCAAAATATATAAGCACATTTTTCTCCCATGTCTTCTTTCCTACCTCTTATTTTCTCCTGGCATAGTTTGAAAATGGCTACGTCATGAATTTTTCCCTATATTGGATAGCCTGTGATGCTTTCTGTATCTCAGATGGACAGTCTGACATACTGGGAGTAGAAATAGTTACTGGTATCAACTAATACAATAATGACTGAAGTTCTAATCAATGTATCCTCTATTGTGTAAAAAGGTGCCATTCTTTCTCAATTAATTTCAGAGTTTTCCAGTTCCCTCAAGGCTTACATGAATACAAATAAGGTGCATATTCTATCCCTTAAAAGGACAAGTCTAGGGATTTTATTTTCTTTCTAATCTTTAAACTAATGAAGAGAACATTACTAAGTCAAAATTTCACATTCTGTGCCCCAGATTAATATTACAGCAACACCTACTTAGAATTGGCAATATACAAGCTAAAAAATAAAACTGTGAAGAAACAAGTGTTAGATTAGTTTTGGTTCTGCTGTTTTCAAAATTAATTTCAAAAGAGCACAAGACACACACTGCAATGCTTTGTGCAATATATAGCGATTGGGTTTGCTATCTATTCCATGAAAGAGTGGAGCATATACTCACATATTCTATGAACAGAAGAAGCTTTTTCTAATATCCTTTGTTATATGTGTTGCAACATTTACCAGCTACCACTGTTCAAGCAAGGCTATTACTAAGTTTCAAATTTATTAATTCCCCTTGTCATCCCTGCCTCTCAAACACACAAGCTGGATGAGAACTCAGGCCCTAATATTTCATTTGAAATATTTGTTTAAGATCAGCTTCTTTGATTAGACTTTACTTGATTAATTTCACATATTTGATAAACATTTTATGAGCGCTTGATGGCCTACAAAAAGACTTTTAGGATAGGTTGCATTCATGCGCAAAAATCTCTGTGACAGGGACAGGATGGGCTCCTTGAAATGAAAAAAACTGATTTTGCAGTTTTTTACAAATTCCAGGCAATCCAAATCCTTTCTCCCATCCTGACAAATTTATTTAATTTCCAACCCCTACCTGGTAGTGGCCCTGTCAGAACTCTGAAGAGGTGCAGACTATACTGCAGTATTTTAAATGCTTTATTTACATGAGCTGAAAGCTTTTACAGACACACATGCATGGAGGCAAACGGTGTTTATTTTACTGATCACCAGTGAAACTTTTTGATATTTATCAAATCTATAGGAAGAAAGTTCTTTGTATTTCAGGTAGTAATTACTGATTGATTTTGTATAGAAAACACTGGCGGATATTGGAGACACTATAATACAGAATGTATGTATTCTATTCTTCAGCTTGACCTGTCACCTAAGAACTTTGAACTCTCAAGAGAGGTAAAGGAGATATAGCAGAGGTGGATGACTGTATGCTCTTCTCTGTATTGACAATGAATTACTATTATACACCACTATCCTTCCAATTTGCTCAGAAATCTGTATTAGGGAAACTTGTATAGTATTGTTAAATTGTTTTTTGTTTTATTGAAAATTAACATTTCACCATTTAACAGAATATAGTATTTTGAAAACTCTCAGTGTAACATGTAAGGCATCCTAATGTGTTTTAAAATAATGATGGAAAATTGACTTACTTTCCAAGAACTTTTGTTCTTTAAATAAACTTGAACATTTTCCTCATGAGAACTGATTGACAAAAAACAGTTCCAGAAGAAACTGAAATTATTGTGGCAAATTTTGATGTTTGGAGCACCACATTTGAGATTTAAAAAAAAAAAAAAGTATTATTGAAAAACCAATTATTCCTTAAGTCGTACTTCTTGAATAACTGAACCAAGTCCAGTTATATATCAACGGTAATTATATTTTTCTAGGCATGTATCTAAGCATATACTGGAAAATGCAAAATTTGGTAGAAGAGGGTAACACATTTGTCTTTATAGGCTTTGGACAGCTGTTTTTGTTATTTTTTTTCCTTTGAACTGATGAAGCAGAGTGAATTACATAACTCATAAAAAAAAAAAGCTAAGAAACATTTTAACGTCATCCCAATGTGTATTCTGCTTAAGGAACTTACTGAAATCAAGTGTATTTTAGAAATGGTTTGGGATTTCACTCTAAGTACTTTTCATATCCCTCTGGCTGTGTTTATTTCTCTAAGAAACACTTACGGAATAAACAGAGAAAAGTAATACATTAGAAAGAAGAAAATATCTGAAAATTACCAACATTATTTTTCTATTGTAGTCCCTTCTCCCAAAGGAAAAAAAAAAAGTCACAGCTTTTTAGATGGTATTGATGGTTAGTTAGACTAATAAAAACTAATAGTAATAACTAATAATAGACAAGTATATGTTATTTCCTATTAAAAAATAGACTTCTGGTATTCTTTTAATTTCATGTGGAGGACTGCAATACTGAACTTTATTGGGCCACTGCTTCTGGAGCAAGTATACTCAGCTTGCATAGCAGCCTCAAATAACTTTGAAAGACAATTGTAAGAAATATTTATTTGGGGGACTTTCTGCCTGTTCAGATTTATTTTTTTGTCCTTGTCTCCCTATGAAACAGTACTCTAGAGATGATTTGGTAGACAGAATGAAAGTGGAAATTTAGAATAATGAATGTAATGTATGAATCTGATCAACTGTACTGTAGTAAACATGGCTATGCTTGCTGAACTGTAAGCAATTAACATGATGTTTCTTTTTTGAATATTTTTAAGAGACAGCTTTATCATAGATATTATTTTAAGGAGGGAGGTATTTGAGAATGGGAGAAGTCTGACAGGAGATCAAAATGTGACATATGCAAAAGAGGATTTGAAAACAATTACTAAATTCCATTTTACAGGAATCACTCCAGAGAAGTGTCTTTCCCCCACTTCCCCTCCCCACTTTATTGGGCTAGATGCACTGATTTTGCAGAGGGGAAAAAGGAAGGGGAAAAAAAAGTCTATGAACTGAGAGAATAAGAGGTTAAGTTTTTTCAATGTTTTCAAACACAAATTTAAAGAAGGAGACCTGTAGAAGCCATAAACTGTCTATCTAGGTTTCACAGTAATATAATTGGCTAATATAGTCAGCAAGGAAAAAAAGCTGAAGCAGAGCTTTTGCAACATTTCTGTGGGCTCAGCAACAACAGTCAGTGTATTCAAAGGTAATAGAATTTTAAATGGAAAGTAAATACTAATGCGCTTTTTTAGCATGAAAGAGAGTGGCAAAGCATAGCCTCCAAGTTATTCACGTCTATAAAAATAAGATAAGACCAAATACTAAAAAGAAATGGTCAAATATACTCAAGCATACTCAAATCAGTTCCATGTTTGAAGCAGAACATGCAGAACTATCTTCTTCTTCTTTAGAGGAAGATGACAACCAAAATCAGAATCGCATCACAATAGCACAGCACAACCTGAAAGGATAATGTTCAACTTCCTCTGCAGGGACAAATGAGACTCTTAAGCAGTTGTCTCCAGGTAGGAGAAAAAGATAAGGAAGCTACACTTCATTAGTTTAATAAGTTAAAACCAAACTCTAAAAAGTAGCAGAATTTGAGTACAAGGTTACAATAACATCAGAACAATACTTACTGGCATACTACTCTACTGATTACAATGGACTGACTATGAAATACATTGAGCCCCCGTGTATTCACAGTCCGCTGTTTTCGAGCTTCAGTATTTGCGAGTGATTTTTCCATGAGATGTGCGACCTCGGTACGTGCTCAGAACGTACCAGGACCCCAGTTGGCTTGGCCCCTGGTTTCAACACTCGCCCTGCAAGCACAGCTGGTCCCGTCCCCCTCCCCCCTCCCTGCCACCCGTCTGCTCACGAATATGTAAATTGGTCCCAGCCGGCATGGCACACCCGGGATGTGTTTAGTGTAAATGTGTGTTTTTGCACAGCTGGAATTGTGCTCCGCTGAGCTACAAGATGAGGTGATGGGGCTGCCATTGTGTGCGTGCCATTGTGTGCCAGGGGCCACGCCAGCTGCTTGGCCGGCTCTCGCCGCCGGCTCAGCCCACGCCAGGCCAGACCCGCGCTGTGCACTGGTCCCATGCCCCACACCGTGGTGGCCCTGTGACGGCNCTTGACTATGTAGTGGGTTCGCTGTCTTTGCGGATTTCACAACCCGCGGGAGGTGGACCAGACCCAACAGCCCACGAGTAACGGGGGCTCACTGTATCTCCAAATATCTCTTAATAAAAGTCAACCCCTCCCCCTCACAAAAAAAAGAGCAAAGACTACACAGAAACAGAAAAAACATGAAGCACTAACATCGGACTTCTGAATGTGTATAGACAATTTTAGACAGACCAACCTAATCTATTTCTATATTTAAAGCTCTTTTTCTTTAGTAACTTGGTCTTCTCCTTGTTACCTCCATTGCAAACAACTACATGTAAGTTGTTAATGGTAGTGCTTGCAAGTTTTTGCATATCACTGCGTCCTGATCCTATGTCAGGCTCATGCCTCTATATGAATGTTTCGGTCACCTCCCTTTTATATGTATTTTTGTTCTGATGGAAGGAAAGTTAGACATTTGCAGTATAAGGAAGCCTAGGTGTACTCTGTCATCCTCTCTGACCTTCACAAACAGAAAACTATGATCCCACAGCCTTTAATGAGATACATATGTATGTATAGGTACACATACTGCCTGTTCTGTGAGGTGAACATTCTCCAAGGCTGCTCTTGCCAGAAGACACCATGATATGAATAATAAGAAGTATATTTGTGAAGAAATTCTCCTAATACATAGGAATGCTTTGGTTCTGTGTCAGCAATGTAGACAAGTGAATTCCTGGTTTCCCATGCTCCAATTATCCTTATTGAAAAATTAAAACTAGTTGGAGGCAAAAGTGAGGGGGAAATACACCTAGTTCTTGCTGAGCCCACCAGATAACATGACTCTTCTCTGCTTTGACTTTTCCCTTGTCCATGCCCCAGCACAAGTCAATTTCCTGTCAAAATCTCTGCATACCTCAATCTACTATGTCCTTTGTGAATCAGTTCAACATGAAATGCAACACAGAACTGTCAGCTGCTGTACAATAGCAACACTGCTTTGTAATTGGAATACTATAACAAGCCTGCTGACTTTCAGAATATGCTTTTATGTTTGAAAAGCAACTTAAGATTGCACAAGAAAGGTAAATATCTTCCATGAAATTTACAGCTAAATATTTATACTACTGAGAGTTTTGGTAACTGCTAACATTTTCAGTTCTTCTAATTGATCTTTATAAGTGCTTTAACAAATTTTTAAATAGCTCAGAAATTACTTTAGGTATAGTGGCAACAGCAAGAGAAATGCTTATTTAATCTTTTTTGTTTCTTTAATTAATTCTTGGATTACTGTATTTTCCTACAATGAGATATTCCCATAACAAACTTTCTTTAAAAAGAAAGATATAAATAAATTTATCACTCCTTACACTTTTATTGCCTCAGTTCACTCTGTTGGCTACACACTTCAATCATTGTCAAGTGCTTTATTCGAGGGCATTATAGTGAACCACTCAACAATACTTATTCCATTAGTTGTTCACTAAGTGTTAATTTGAAGGATACAATGTGAAGAACTGTAGATTTCAACCTTTACAATTCCCTCTATGATATTTTATCTTCGTTTTTGTTATCCTTTTCAACATTTTCAATGGAAAGCTCTTTTCATGCTAAGTTCCTTAGGAGGGGATTTTTCAAGGCATAAAAATTCAAATCTCTCTCCTACAAGCCCATGTGTCCTGGAGACTCTCTGGTGCACCTCTTAAGGAGTGTTGTCCTAATGTCTCTCTTCCCCACAAAGTCTGCTTTAACACAGAAGTGACAGGCTTGTCTCTGCCTGGTATTTCTTTTGTCAGTAGAAAGGCAAGGAAAACCTTGTTCCAGCAGGAAAATTGTCTTGTGATCAGTGCTCCTACCAGGATGTGAAAGCAGGTTCAAGAACCTGTTCCAAGATGCTGGGGCACTCTGAGGCCTTCCCCTCCTGCCCATGGCTTAGGATCCCATGTCAGCCTCAGAGGCCATAAGCTTCTGTGCCAATGACACTGCAGCTGTGCCAATGACACTGCAGCTGTGCCAGTGCCCAGGCAACTGTGGGACACCTGGGGCCAGTGCTCTCAGTGTTCCCTGGCTGCCCTGTTACTGACTGGGGCAGTGGGAGAAGCCAGGGATGTGAGACTGTGTCTTGGAGGTTGCTGCTCAACATCGACGTGTTTCACAAGGAGTAGAGTTCAAAAAAGTTATTTCTGCCCTTAAATACAAAATAGATAATTTCTTCAAAGTATTAATTAAAAGCAACTGAAGGAACAGATAAAGACACAAAGGCCCATCAGAAGAGTTTTATACTAACTGAATGTGAACAGCCTCTTTTCTTTTCTGCTTAAACAGGCTTTTATATCTGAACAACCAGATCAAAAGCCAGCTGAGAGAGTGCCAGTTCAACAGCCTTAGAGGGTTCTGCCATCTGTGAATGAGAGGCTGTCAGCGTTTTTAATCTCAGTGCATGGTCTGGGAAGGCAATACATCTCCTAATGGCAGCTGCACTTGAATGACTTGTGGCTTACTCCTCCTACAGCAAAGTGAAATTATGAATCCTAACAACAGGCTATAAAGTATTTTATGATGTGGTCATGAGTGTCACTTTCTATGAGGAACAGAGTGGTAATTTAGTGTGTTAAATTATCACTCAGTGAATTCATATGTAACAATGAGCCCTGAACTAACCTTAATTGGAATGAACTCAAACTATTCAGTGCTTTAGTGCGGGTCTGTATGTGCATATGCACAGACTTGTAAAATATTTATGTTCAGTCTGGACAGCAAAGAAGCGTTGGTCCTGTTGATGCTTACTGCACCAGAATTCCACACTCTTTCTGGCAAATAAAAATAATAATAAAAATTAAAATTAAAAAGAGGAAACCTAAGTACTAAGATCCACTTAAAGAAGTAAGAAATTAATAAAATATGAAAAAAAAAAAATAATATTGTCTCACTGAAAAACCTGGACTCTTAGCTAGAAAAGCACAGGTTGCCTAAACAAAATCTCAGTGGACTCTTACATGCAGGAATATTGAACATAATTGTGAGTATATTTGAGTTCTGAGGACAAGATAAAAAATCAGAGCTGAGATTTTATTACATAAGTGTTATCTTTTCATCTTTCTGTTAAAAAACAATATTGAAAAAGACTTTTAATTTGATGAGAAATGCAACAGCTCTTCAGTTTCCACTCTGTTGTCCCAGCTAAGGGCTCTAGTAACCCATAGACTAGTTTGTTTTCAGCACTGCAAAGGATCATCCTTTGTTATATTCTGATAAACAAGACAGCAGAATAATAATAGGAATGTGATACGTACATAAATTTAAATTCTGGTGGAGGAAGCATTGCCTTTACTCGTTTGAAGGCTGAAATATTTGGCCCCAGGTGTGAAGTGTAAATGCCTTTTGGTTTTAAGCTTTGCTCCTCCTGAGAGGTCATTATGCCTCTTAAGAAATCTTGTCTTGCTGCTGATACGGATTAGTGCAGCACATGCAGCACATGGGCATAGCATGATAATGCGCAATAGAGCCTTGAGGGAATATTTGCTTGACCAGTAACCCTATCCTACTTTTTGAGATGTAGAAAAATTAGTTTCCACTAACGTCTCCAACTCTGGTTGGGACCTTAGGGTTTGAGCATCTGTGACAGTGCAGATTTCCTACATATCTGCCAAAAGGACTTGTTTCTCTCTGTCAGAGCATTTCATAAAACCCAACTTAAAACATTTCGTAGTGAGATCCAAGAAAGTTATCTCACAGCAGTAAATGAGATCATTTCCCTCATGAGTTGATCAATATGAACTGACAGCTCAGTGGACTGCTGACTGACAAAGAAAGAAAGAGGTGTCTTTGACTGGTACCTCCTGGCCTTAGTGTTGCTCTTACTCATCTCAGTGGCACTAAGGACCTTTGTGTTCCCTCAGAGTTCTGACTCTGTTTTGTACCATCCTTGCTAACTACAGATTTTCTTTCTATGTTCTTAACTGTCTGATTGTTAGCAATGATCATTTCTCTGAGCACTGAATTAAGTAGATTCTAATGAAAACAATCTTTTTGCCTCTTTCATTCCAAGCCACAAGTTTCAAGAATTATCAAGTACCAAAATTGGTCTATTCCTCTTTAAGCATCTGTCGCTTCTTTCTCCTCAGTCCCATTTCCCCTGTACAGACCTGCAAGCTGAGAACAGACATTAGGAGGAGATCCTTACTTCCAGCTTAGATACAATTTTAAGATTGAAAAGGAATCACTGAGTTGCCATATATTTTCAATAATGTCAGTGTCCCTACCAAAACCAGTTCACAATCAGGCTTCTCTTTTCCCTAAACTTTTTGAAACAAATTTTATGGATAGTCAAGTCCACTTTTCCCTGTAGAATTTTATTGACCATGTACACTCTGAGAATATATTTAATCAGATTTTCACACTTTTCTAAAGGGTTTCCAAAAGACAAACTGTGCTATTTGTAGTCTGTGTATATGAATGCTCATCAAGCATTACTTCCATTGAATGAAATTTATTAGTTGTGATAACAGATCTCATTAGAAAGCTCTCTTGTATAACTCAAGAGAAAATCATGACTGATTTCTCACAGCTGTTAATCCCAAAATCACTACAAGGCAGACTTAAATATTTTGAATTATGTTTTTCCTCTTTTATAAGTATCCAGTTCTGTGTACAGTCATTTGACAGAGAGCATCTTAAGAAATATTTTTCCTATATTTTACCAGGTTCTATAAGAGTATATTTTTTAAAAGCCTGTAACTTTGAATGTGCCTTGAAGAACAAATTCCAATGGAAGGAACAATCTTCTTTAATCTGCTTCTGCATGGCATTTCAAAGAATATAGAAAAATTAAAGGATTTTGATTTTGTATCACTAATCAGGCCATAATTTAGAAGCAGTGTACTTGTCACCTCTGTCAACTTCTCATATTAAATTATTTCAATCATTTTTCTTTGTTTCTTAATCCTATACTTCAAAACCTCAGAATGTCATTGAATATTTAGTACTCTTTCTACTTCATCATCTGAGTCCAATATGATGACATTTTGTAACTGCGTGCCTTTTCATAACATATACTACAGCATTTATTTTTTTCTCTATTTGTTTATTCTTAATGTTTTGTTACATGAGTATATTTATCTGAATAGTATATAGATTCTGAACTGGTTCATGCAATTCGTCCTCATCACATTCCCCAGCTTCAATAAGATCTATGTTTTATGAGCTTGACTGTGATTCTTTCTCCTTTTTTCCCTTACTCTCCTCACTGCATAATCACTCTGTTGCATTCAGTTGCAGTGTACACATAAAAATTATGTGCTTCATGAAGTTAAAAAAAATAAGGTTCACCTAACTACAGGAGAACAAATTTGGTATACAGTCTGAAGTTAAATCCCTCCCTCCAGAATCATAGAGCAGTTGAGGCTGGAAGACATCTCTGGAGAGCATCTGATCCAGTCCCCCTGTTCAGAGCAGCGTAGGATACAGTAGGTTGCTCTGGACTGTGCTCAGCTGGGTTTTAAACACCTCCAAGCATAGAAAATCCACATTATCTCTGGGCAACCAGTTCCAGTGTTGACTACCATCAAAGTAAAAAATATATCTTATTATGTTTAAATGGAATCACCTATTTTTAACTTCATACCCAGTGCACTGAGAAGAGGTTTTGTCTTCTTGGCTTTCTTCTGTTAGGTATTTAGGCACTTAGATAAGATCTCACCACTACCCTGACTCTTTTACACTTTGAGGCTGGATCCCCTCTATTTGATCTCGTCACTACCAGCCTGTACGACCTGCAGGGGGTAACAGGTTGAATTAGTTTTGGCAACCTCTCAGCAATATCCTGTACCCGGGCCCCGAAGAGGCAGCAGTCCTCCCGGTGGGATGGGTCCGGTCAACAGGCAGGCTTTTCTGTTCCCCTCAGAAGGAGCCCCCAACAACCACTACCCTCTTTTTCCTTTTGACACTGGAGATTCTGATTTACTTAGTGGAAGAGGTTGATCCTAGAGATTTACTAGGTGGAGGGCCTCCTTCCGTGTCATCCTCTTGATCTCCAAAATCCAGAACTCCAAACCTGTTCTGTAGGGGTAACTCACAGGGTGGCATCTGAAAGGGTGGTGGTGAACACAAGAGGGGTGCCTTACCCACATGGGAGGAGACCTGTTTCCACTCCCTCTCGAGGTTTCTTTCTCCTACCTCATGTTGAGGAATGTGAGGTGCATGTGGATGCTCTGGCTCCTAAGAGTCTCTAAAGGTTGGAACACACTGTCTCCCAATTCAACTTCCCTTGCATTACCTTGATTATTTCTCAGCCTTTCCACCTCTTCTTTTAGCTCTATTATCATGGAGAGCAAGTAATTTACCAGCTCACACTGGGCAGGTGTTTTGCGGGTTGTCCTCCTGTTCGACCATCAAGCTCAGGCACTCCCTGCAGCCAGGAGTCTGGACAGCCACATCCACTGACAAAGGGGTAGTTTGGGTTTGAGCTTCCACTGTAGCCTTGGCCCTGACTTTCATTTGTCTGGTTCTGGCCATGACTGACAGGGGGAGGAAGGAGAGACAACACCTGACAAGACAGCATCTGCTACCCTGCCCACTTGCCTTGACACACGAACTGTCACACTAACTGCCTCTTAATTGCTTATTTATGAGCCCCCTGAAGTTGCCCAAGCCCCCCGCAGTTGCCCAAGCCTCCTGCAGTTAACGTCCCTGTTTTCCTTGCCCCTGTTCGCCGTGCTCTGGTTCACCGTGCTCCCAGGAGAGTTAATGGTTTAAGTATCCACAGGTGGGAAGCCTTGGCTCCCGGGGTGTCCCCACCCCAGAAGTCCTACAAGTCCAAGCCGGCCCCTCACATCTGGCATGTTGCTGGTGCTGGTCCAAGCAGCCAGTGGTGGCCTCTTGGCGTGCCGCTTGGGGTCCCAAGGGCATGCGCACGCGGCTCCCAGGGCGTCCGCGTGTTGATTGCACCCAAATATTGCAGCAACACCATTGATTTTTCTCAGAAATCAGTTTTTGGAAAATGTCCAACCTCGATAACTCATAATAAATATGTTCCCACATCATCAGCTCAAGCACATTCTTGCTCACGTTCCTGGTGGAAGAGATCCATGAAGTTTGATTTGTTCTCTTTCTACTAGAGAGTTCCATCCCAAATCTGATTCTTCAGGCTGTGTGACTAGCCCTATGGCTGAAAACCAGAATCGTGTAGCTGTTATCCCACGCTCTTTCAGAAATTTATTTCATTTGAAGAGCTAATTAGAGGAATTGTGCATTATTGGTATTCATTATTGCTGCATTTGAGAACATAAATCACATAGGACAGAGAATTACATTGCCTATGTCAAACAAGCCGACTGTATTGTTTCACTTATGGAGAAGGAAATGAGATTTGCATACTCTCCCATCTCAATGAAGCTGGGTAGTGATGAAGCACAGGTCCACAAAAGACTCATTCTGTTGTTAGGAATAAAAGGAGAAATAGTGAAAGCAGGAATTGCAATGCTGGACTGACAGCAGGCATGTGGAAGAAGAGAAAGGATCTCAAGAATCACAGAATCACAGAATCACAGAATTACAGAATACTATGAGTTGGAAGGGACCCACAAGGACCATCTAGTCCAACTCACCATCTAACTCACGTACAGAGACCGAACGTGCACCCCAGAGCGGTAAACATAAACCTAGATCCCTCACAGGCTCACAAGCCACTCCGAGCCAGAAGAGACCCACAGGACCATCCAGCCCTACACTCCCCAGCTAGACCATGTCACTAAGCTCCTCATCCAGTCTTCTCTTAAACACCTCCAGGGATGGCGACTCCTGGGAAATCATTGAAAAACAGGAATAAAGAAACAAATCATGGGGACCCCAGCACTGTCTACAGCACACTGATTACTAACTGAGAGTACACAGCTACTGAACTCTGGTGACTATTAATTCTGTCAAGAAACAGGGAACAACCTGTGTAAGTAAATTAAATTGAAAAAATGGATGCATGCTACAAATTATGCAATTTGTCCAAAAGACTTTTGAAAAACATTAATGATTATTTTCTACAGGGTAAGCTAGCATAATTGTACTGCACTGTATATTGATTATGCAAGAGAAGAAATCTAAGCTAAGGCTTCATGCTTATAATATCTTGTCAGGAAGGGCTAAATGTTGTTTCTTCAACTATTTGTATTGGAAATTGAAGTACTGCTGCAATATTTTATGCTTAGTTTCTTATTTTTCATTAGGAATTTGGAACGACGTTAGATTTCATCTGTAAAGATAATCTAGGTTACTGGTTGATTTTACAAACAAAATTGTATATCATTGTCAAGATAAAGACTCAACAGCTAAAGAGATAAAGTTAAGTTCTGTAAAATCATCAGAACTTCCATGGTAAATGAAAATTATATTCCTTCACTTACTAAAAATATCTATTCAGAGGAAGTGAAAAAAACCCTCCCAAAAACCCCCAGTGTTTGGAGTGATACAGTTTTAAAACAGGGTTTAGCATTTACCTGTTTGAAATGATATTATCTTTTGTTTGTTTGAAGGAGATTAGTTATGTTGGAACATTCTGCTTTTATGCTATAGAGAGAGGAAAAGACGAATCACTGAGCATAAGTTAGTGATTAGTGGATGAACTGAAATCTTTAAACTGATTAACAAGCACTGAATCTGTTCTCAACCAAGGTGCAAGACTTGTATGTTTATTCCATCTAGGTGTTTAAGTGACAGAACAGAAAATCTGATGTAAGAATTCTTACACTAACACAAGCCACTGAGTTACCAAAATTCTGGATGACAGTTATTTCTCCTTAGTCAGGTGTCAGAAGACAACATATTGGCCTAACAAAGAGGTATTTTAATTTTCAAGGAAATAAAATAATATTTATTATAATGAAGATATGTGACCAACTTATGATTTCAACAAGGAGAAAGAGGGCTAATTGCAGAAAAATTAAGATTAATCTGACTTGCTAAGGCACTATCAAGTGGAAATCAGTTACAAAATTAAGACATTCCACTAAGATGAAGCATTATGCCAATGAAGGCTCTCTGACAGGAAAGACCTAAGAGATGAACTTCTTTGGGCAGAACAGCATCTGGATCTGAATGAAACACCTTCTAATTCAACAGTAAGCATATGTAGAGTAAGTAAATTTTCTCTTTCACTTTTATAAAGGCATCAATAATGTACGCAATTGATAACAGTGTCACTGCACTAAGAGTTATGTGCATGATACAGTCATACCTCTGTATTCACAGATTACAGGTCTCCTGCGGGTCCCGTGGAACCTTTAATCTGCAAATACAGGTTGGACATTAATACAGCAAATTATTGCCAGAAATATGGCAACTTTGGAACACTGTAAAATCCCAGGCTCCTTATGGCAGTGAGGAGTGTGGTAGTCAAGTTTTTTTCCCTTCAACTTCAGCAGCTAGCACTGGCACGAGTGCTTTATCTGAGGCTATGAATATGTGCATATGCACATGTGTGCTGGCAAGTCCAGGCTGGCTACTGCAGCCTGAACGGGGAACAGGGTCCCATGTGGGTCCCTGTGTTACTGTTAAAAACTTCCTGACTCCTGGCAGGGCTGGTCGGGACTGGGGCCGCCCACCGCAGAAGTGTGGGACTGCGTTGTCCTGTGGAATTATGCACCACTCTGTGAATAACTGAATGAAGACTGTGGAAAAACTTCTGCAGAAAACTGAGGACACGAATATGACAGCGCGAACAACTGAGGTATGACTGTATCTTAAACTGAGGCAAGCACAAACTTAAACTGACAATAGTAAAGACATCCTTACCAAATGCAATGTAAAATTCGGAAACTGAATATAAAACATCTTAAATGCTGTCAGGTCTCCTATACCACAGTACCGTGGGTCTTGCCCCCTATTCACAAAGCCTTCTGTCTGCATATAATGGCAGCTCATTAATATGCAAATTTGCACTGCATCCTCACATGGACCTCCAGTGCTCCAGCGCTGTTTCGGCAGTGTCCTGCTTTTTGTCGGAGTTTGTGTCGGTGTTTCCCAAAGTCCACGGCCACCCCACCTCGGGTAAAACCCCCTTTCCACTTGGCCAGGAACATTGGTGTGAGGGAGCTGCCCACACTGCTGTCCCGTTGTCTCTCCGGGGGGTAGTCCTGGTCTCTCCATACACAGAGTAGACGAGTATGTCTCAGAGAGTCATTCGAGAAAGTTTCGGACACTGCGTCTAACCTGAGAGTGTGTAAATCTTTCATAACTGCACAAAGCCTCTTCACTCTGAGTGGGGCGGGTTGGGCACCACTCGGAGTGAACCTGGCGCAGCTGCTACGCTCCCAGCAGAGCAGGATGGGGAGGGCTGGCATGGTGTGGGTGCACCGGCCAGGGGACCCACTGTAGCCTTCTCACTCGGAGCAGAGGGGAGGGGGTTGGTTTGAATATTCATGACTGCCTAATTTGAGTATTCATGCGTGTCAAGTTGCACAGTTGCAAAATGAATCTCCTTGTTCACTGAAAAATCACGCCGCTAAGATGTGAAACTGCAATATGGAGGGCGAGAAGTGGAAGAGGATTGACTGTATCAAGTTCTCCAGCACATTGCTTCATTCATTTCAAAAGCTGCAGTGTAACTGTAGTTTGGTTACAGAGGAGGAACTAATGTTACAATCTTCAAGAAGGTAAATATCTTCTAGTAGAAGACAATGCCCAGGAATACTCTTAGCATACAGTGGGAATCAGAGCCTCAACCTGAGCAGTAAGGGCTGCCCTGACATATGCAAACTGGGCCTGTGTATCTCTGGGCCCCACTGGGTTTTGGTGAACTATTTTGTGGTCCAGGCTGCTGAGAGAAATCTATATATGGCATAAATAACAGTCTGTCAAACGTTCTCCAGTCAACATCACAAATTAAACTGCTTATTTTCTACTGGCACACATAAGGTGAGGTAGATACCTTGGTGAAATTCAGAGAAATATTTGCCTGTGACTACCCTAGTCATCCACTTGATAGGTACATTGTATGGAGAGGTTTTTAGCTTAAAATAAAAGCTCTTAAGCAGATATCACAGTACTATCACAGTACTAAGGCTGGAAAGGACCTTGAAGATCACCTAGTCCAACCTATAGATCATCTAGTCCAACCTATTATATATATATATATATATGTATTCACTGAATCGTAGAATCACAGAATATTCTGAGTTGCAAGGAGCCCATAGGGATCATATCCATCTCTTAGCACTGCACACAGCCATCCAAAAGAGTCGCACCATGCACCTGAGAGCATTATCCAAATGTTTCTTGCACTCTGTCAGGATTGGGGTTATGATCACTTCCTGGGGAAACCTGTTCCAGTGCTCTGCCACCCTCTGGGTGAAGAACCTTTTTCTTGTATCTAAACTGAACCTCCCTTGGCATGACTTCAGGCCATTCCCTCAGGTTCTGTCACTGATCACCAGAAAGAAGAGATCAGTATTTGCCTCCCCACTTCCTCTCATGAGGAAATTGTACACTGTGATGATGTCTCCCCTCAATCTTCTTCAGGATGAATAGAACAAGTGACCTCAGCCACTCCATGTATGGCTTTCCCTCAAGGGCCTTCACCAACACCGTTGTCCTCCTTTGGACACTCTGTAATAGCTGAATATCTTTCCTATATTGTGGTGACCAAAACTGCACACAATATTCAAGGTGAGGTCACATGAGTGCAGAGCAGAGCAGGACAATCCCCTCCCTCAACCACCTGGTGACATTTTGCCTGATACCTCCCAGGACATAGTTGGCTCGCCTGGCTGCCAGGGCACTGCTGATTCATATTCAATTTGCCATCAACCAGGACCTCCAGGTACCTTTCTGTGACACTGCTTTCCAGCATCTCATTCTTCTGTCGGTATGTACATCCAGGGTTTCCCCATCCCAGGAGCAGAATCCAGCACTTCCCTTTGTTGAACTTCATATGGTTGGTGATTGCCCAGTGCTCTGATTTATCAAGATCTCCTTGCAGGGCCTCTCTGCCCTCAGGGGGGTCAACAGCTCCTCCTGGTTTTGTATTATCTGCAGATTTCTTTATTATCCCTTCCAATCCTGCTTCCAGGTCATTTATGAAAATGTTGCAGAGCACAGGGTCTAAGAGAGAGCCCTGGGAAATCCCACTAGTGACAGGTCACCAGTCTGATATTATGAAGGTTCAGCTCAGATAAGTACTAAATTGTAGGTATCATTCATAGTTTCCCCTTGCTTTTTTTCCTGGACAATGTTACTGAATGATTATCAGGAAGAAAAAAATTCTTACCTCTTTCAGTAAGGACAATTGAATCTTTTTATTTTTGAAGCCTGAAGTTCATAACTGCTTCATCATTAATATTTTCCTTAGGAGGTTCCTTATCATTCAGTCATAACAATGCTTTTAATAAAGCACTAGATTAGAAGCTGACATTTATAAAATTTGAACAGAATAGAGTGGCTGAACATACACAGGTACAAGTCAAATTGAAAGGAAAAAAATAAAGGCTGTTAATTTATATTAGCTGTGAAAAAGCAATAGACTATAGGAGGAATTTGACTATCAACATCAGAAGAAAACACAGTGAATAACTTTTTATAAGGTAAACTCTAAGACAATTTCAGCAAAGAAAATGACAAGTGGCAGAAAACTTCACCTTGATTATTAAATGCAATAAAACAAAAAGTCCAAGTTTGGTAGTTTAATTACAATAATATTCTAACTATTTGGGGACTTAGCTTGACGATCTTCCTATAATGAACATGATCCAGGAGGAACTGAGCAAAGAGGAGTCGTGAAAGACACAGAAGAGGATGGAAAGTTAACATTAAAAAATCATGCAGTTTATATAGACTGAGAAGCAATACACATGGGGGTAGGGAGAGGCAGCAGGAAGGTATGAGCATGGCACAATTTTGCTAATTGTTTTATATTACAATGAAACTGAGCAGACATTATGTAAACCAAAAATGGCTGCGTGGCGTAAGAGAAGTCCAAGGATTCTCCAAGAAGTCTCCTGAGGCAGAGAGGGTGCAGAAACGCTTCCCTTTCCTCCCCTGTGCCTTGAGAGCCAATGGGGATGAGTCAAAAAGGCTCTCCAGCGCTCCTGATTGGCTGGGCATTGAGCGATGGGCGTGGCCTACATGGATATTAATGACTCTGTTTCTAACAGTAAGACAGACTGCCTGCAGGACGTCTGGACTACTAGGCTGACGGAAGAAGTCAGGGCGCAATATAACCCACTTGTAATCCAGAAGGAGGTAGTCAGAGACTTGCTGAGTGGCTTGGATCCTCATAAGTCCATGGGACCAAGATGGGATCCATCCAAGGGTGATGAAAGAACTAGCAGAGGAAGTCGCCAAGCCACTCTCCATAATTTACCAACAGTCCTGGCTTACTGGTGATGTACCACAAGACTGGAAATTGGTTAACATGATACCCATCCACAAGAAGAGCAGGAAAGATGATCCGAGTAATTAAAGACCTGTCAGCCTGACAACAGTCCAGGACAAGGTTATGGAACAGATAGTCTTG
>WEKX01008951.1:112783-125533 GCA_013390025.1 Pitta sordida | reverse complement strand
GTCCAAGCCACTCAGCAAGTCTCTGACTACCTCCTTTTGGATTACAAGAGGGTTACACTTCACCCCAACTCCTTCCATGTCCCTGCTGGTCCCGTTGTCCTGCAGGCAGTCTATCTTACTGTTAAAAACAGAGGCAAAATATATATTAAGTATTTCTGCCTTTTCCTCATCTTTGGTTACTATATTACCCTCTGCATCCAATAAGGAGTGGAGGTTGTTGCAGCCTTTCTTTTTACTGTTGATGTACTTACAGAAACATTTCTTATTGTCCTTGACAGAAACAGCTAGGTTGAGTTCCATCTGAGCTTTTGCCTCTCTAGTTTTTCTCCTGCACAACTTAACAACTTCCTTAAACACACCCTGACTCACCTCCCCTTTTTTCCAAAGGCTGTACATCCTCTTTTTCTCCCCTAGTTCTTTCAGGAGCTCTTTGCTCATCCAGACCGGCCTTCTGCCCCTCCAACTCATTTTTCGGCACATTGGGACCAAAAATCTTGACAAAATAGCTTATAAAGATGAACATTGGAATCATTTTAATGATTTTATGAAATAGCAAAAATCATCCATTTATTAGGAATACTGTTCCTAGGGCATAAGTAACTCCTCCACTCACAAATGCACACACACAAATATGTTTATGCACAATGAGAAACTAACCTGAATTTTAGTTGATTCTTTCTCCTCCTTTCCGACAAATAACTATCCTATCATCCCCCTCTGCATGTTTTCTCTCTAGATGGTCTTGCTGATATAATTTCTAATTATATCTAAAAGAATTTTTAAAGATGATACAGTTCTTAATTTTTATTTATTATTAAAGTTTGCTTTTTTGACTTCTGGTCTAAAAGACCTGCATGCCCAAATGCTTTGTTTGCTTCGTATAACGTACCATCCACCTACAAATTTTTTTGGATGAGAACAGCTTCTTTCCTTTCAATTTTAAATCATCGTTATCAAAACTTAAGACAGAACCTCTTGTAACTGTCATATTTTAACTGAGTATACTACTACCCATTCTTTATCTGATCTGTCTCAGTATCTCAGTAACCCTTTTGTTCATGGAAATATTGCAGGAAGTAAATGGCTGACAAACCATCCCTAAAAACTCTTGTAATAAAAAAGGACTTATCGTCATTATTTAAGATTACTTCCTGTTAACATAT
Source organism: Pitta sordida (assembly GCA_013390025.1). Taxonomy (NCBI): domain Eukaryota; kingdom Metazoa; phylum Chordata; class Aves; order Passeriformes; family Pittidae; genus Pitta; species Pitta sordida. The sequence continues at coordinate 124,370 of WEKX01008951.1, read as the reverse complement.
GGCATAGTGCATTGCATCCTCATTTCTGCAAAACAAGATGGTTTTGTTTGAGTTATAGTATATTTTCAGGTGCCTGTCTCATAATGAGTTTGGTCTCTAATTCATCTGACTATGGCTACTTAAAAATTGCGCTTGTAATCTAAACTAGTCATGTAGGTTCCTCCCTGGCTTCTGTGGGCTCTATGTGCACTGGTATTAGACTCCGCCAGAAAGTGATTCATCTTATTTCTTCAATAAATGTCTAAGATAGGTGACACAGATTGCTCCCACAAAATTGAGAGGTTACCACCTCCCTTGGTAACTTTTTTGAGTTATGGTTTACAGCCTCACATTACAAATACTTCACTGTACTATGGATTTGAATATTTTAGTGTCAGAATTCATGACCTTTATGTCACACTTTTAAAATTTTTAACCTTTTAAAACCTATTTTATTTTATTGAGAAGGTATTTCTCTAAAATATATTGATAGTACAGTTGTTTTTCTTTTATTTGACTCCAAATCTTGTTATGTTCAGCTATACAATGAGCAGTCTCATTTCAATGTCTGGAAACCCAAAGTTTTACAATTGCTTTCAACTAAATTCGTAGATTTAATAAAGAAATTAATTTTCTTCATTAATAACTCTGACCAGATGGATATATTCATGAATTTATCCTTTTAAAACCTTTAGAAATTTTTGTACAACCTTCAGTAAATTGCAACATTAAAAAAAGAAGACAATTAAAAAAGTGCTAGTCCCTTTATTAAATAATAGCTTTATTCTGGATATTTTCCAGTCCTTGCAGACTTCATTCAATCAGGGGGAGTTTTGCAAGCTGTTTTTATGGCACTTCACATTCTCTGGAAGCATGCTTTGGGGTACTTATCAATTCAATGCTTCAGACATTTCTTTGTCTACTCTGCAGACTTTCTACTTCCTCATGCTGTAAAAGTTATATTGGCAAATATCCATTTTACTAATTTGTGGGAATAGAGGGGGAATAATTGTTTAACTCCTGATATGGGTCATATTTTTAATAATTTTCAATAAATGAGCTACATAAATTATTGGACAGGTTGCTTTTGTATTTTATTAAAGATACTGACTCAAGAAAACACCATTCTAATAATGACTAGCCTCCTAAACAGAGTGGAAAAATAAATAGTGTCAGTTATGCAATCAATACAGCTGCACAGAATTGTGTTCATACAGAAGGGTTAAACAGAAAAGGTGATCAAGTTTCTGCAGTAGAGGTCTTGGTTTGCACTCGTTCAAAACTTCAACTCTACACTGGAAATTTCGGACAAATGTTACAATGAATGCTGCAAGAAATTTTGATATACATTGTTCATTCATTATCAATTTGTAATTTTCGTCCCTTGAGATTTTATATTCATTTCACATTTCTGTCTATTCTTTGCTTTAAAAGTGTTGAGGAAGAGCAAGTGGAGCCGCAAGGCATTGGTCTGCCACGAGTGGACCAAAAACCATGGGCTCAGCATTTTGACACACCAGCTTAATAGATCACTATGCTCTTTCTATGTCTCCCTGTGTTTTGTGCAAAAATGAATTTTGTTACAATTGTGTAATGAATGTTTGTAAAATATGCAACAAGGATCTATATATGTTCCTTTACAAGAAAATTATGAGTTGGAAGGGGAACACAAGGATCATCTAGTCCAACTCACCATCTAATACCCGTACAGCGACCAAGAGCACATCCCAGAGTATAATAACAACCTAGATGCCTCACAGTCTNTCTATATATGTTCCTTTACAGAACTTTTTATTATAGTTTGTGGAAATTTTACCTATTTATTATTTAACTATTTACCTGGATGCCATACATTCCTCTCATTTTATAAATAAACAGCAGATTTTTTAATTCTTAATTTTTATTCTTTAGGTGGGGCAAGCAATGTGTACTGGAACAGGGCATTGGTGGGATGTGCCCATGCTGCCGTCACAGCTGCTGCACCAGGAGGACGCTTCTGTTCCCCCATGCCCTCCCTCTGCTGCAGCAGGGGGAAGGGGTGTTCTGCTGGGTCCATACGACCAGCGCTGCCACTCCCTCACTAGGGACTGGTGGATGTACATATCATAGCCAGAGCAGTTAAAGGGAAAGAAACACTCACACCGATGTCACCTTCCGCTGGATGTCGCAGTTGCAAAGTTGTAAAATTAAGGTTTCCCAGGCTCTAAGAGCGCCAACTAGAGCCTGGAGACACCCCTTCCCTGTCACAGCCCTGGAGATTCCCCATCGTGGTGGCAGTGCAAGCATGTGTGGTGGCAGCAGCTCAGTGGCGGCTGCAGAAGCGTGGCTGAAGAGAAGCCCAGGGATTCTCTGGGGGTTTCCCCAGGCAGAGAGGGCTCAGAAATGGCTCCCTTTGCTCTCCTGTGCTGTGAAAGCCTGGGGGGGAGGAGTGTAAAACCCTCCCCAGGACTCCAGAGTGGCAGGGGGTGAAGCGATGGGAGTGGCCTCTGTGTATATTAATGACTCACGTGTGTTTGCGAATTAGATAGTTTGCGAGATCTTCGGGAGACCTGTTCCTCGCAAATTTGGAGGTTTGACTGTAAATCTAATGATCTTTATGCTCACATGCTGGATTTTGTCCTAAAATGGATGAGAAGCATTTTCAATACCACGTTCATCAGAGAGATGGAATAAGAAATTCGTAATTGTACCTCTCAGCTACTGTCTCCCAGAGCACTGATAATTGACTTCACTGATAAATCTAAATTTGTTTGTCCTCTCCTGAAGTGGGGTTTTTTCATCTTTTTTATTTTTTAAAAAATCAGAATAATAACCTCAGTAGTGACAGTTAAACTGTATAACTTCAACTATTTTATGCAATTTACCATTCACAGTTGTATCTTTTTACACCTCTCCCATTTTATCCTGGGAATTCAGTTACATTTCACTATGATAACATTTGAGCCAGGGATAGTCAATATCCACCAGGATCTATTAGTTACTATTACTCATGTTAGCTGTTACAGAGCTCTGCCAAGTATTCGTGCCTGGATCTGCCCAGCCTGAGATATTTTTCATGGCTGGGAGCCATGTGCTGCCTTTATGTGCTGCAGCTGTTCTCTAAATTGTTTATTTATTTGTTTCCCTTGATTAAAATTAAAGGTCATCTCAGTCATTGTTCAAGAAATCCTTTTTAATCATGGGAATAGAAGCATAGACTCATTTAGGTTGGAAAAGTCTTCTAAGATCATTGAGTCCAACCATTAACTTACCATTGCCAAGTCCACCACTCGACTGTATTCTTAAGTGCCATATCCACACACTTTTGAACACTTCCAGTAATTATGACTCCACCACTTCCCTGAGCTGCTTGTTCCATTGATTGATAATGTTTTCTGTGAAAATTTTTTTCATGATAGCCATTCCAGATATTCCAGCCAAGCCTTCCCAGACACATCTTGAGGCCATTTCCTCCTGTCCTGTAAGTTGTTACATGTCATCCCAACCCACACGGGCTATCAGCATGGCGTGGCCGTGGGGCGGGCATATCCTGCTGCTGCACCCTCCCAGTGGCTTCTGCAGCCACCACCCAGCTGTTGCCACCGTGCATGCTCACCCTGCCTCTGCGGCAGGGAAGGGGTGTCCCTGGGCTCTGGTCAGCATTCTTGCGCTAGGTCTCAGTGGCCACCTGGGGCATACTGTGGCGTGACCTCATTGCTATTTACAACAACCTGAAGGGAAGTTGCAGTTGGGTGGGTGTGAATTTCTTCTCTCAGGCTGCCAGCACCAGAACAAAAGGACATGACCTCAAGCTACGCCAGGGGAGGTTTAGGCTGGATGTTAAGAAGAGCTTTTTCAGAGAGAGAGTGCTCTCATTGGAATGGTCTGCCCAGGGAAGTGGTGGAGTCACTATCCCTGGAGGTGTTTAAGAAAAGACTTGATGAGGAGCTCAGTCACATAGCCTAGATGATGGGAGGCTTGGATGGATGGAGAGTGTTGCCGGTGGTTCCACGCTTGTGGGCTTGATCCTTGGGTGGATGTTCACTTGGGAGTTGGACTAGATGATTCTATGGGTCCCTTCCAACTCAGAATAACCTGTGAACCTGATTTGAAGATTTAGAAAATTGTAAATTTAGTGTACTAGATAAGGGCATAGAGATTTAGGAATTTTAGCGGATTATTGGAAATTTAGTAAATTTCTGGTGAATTTTAGAAAGATTGGTAAACTTTAGAATCATTCAGAGGGCCTGAGAGCTAAGGCTGAATATTAAAGGTGAAAAGATGCTGTTCTGTGCTCTCTGAAGGTAAACAAAATTGAAGGTTAGCCAAAACAAGGGGAAAGGAATTAACAACATTGGAGCTAATTGGTTGAAGGATCCATAGCAAATGACATAATGCAGTAAAGATGAATATTCATGGGGCAGTTTGCATATGGATGAGACAAGGGGTTAAGAAAGGGTGACAACTCGGGGCGGTCCTCTTTTGGCACCTGGCAATGGCAGAGGGTATTGCTGGCCCTGTTCCTTGGCTCTTAGGCCCAAAATAAACTTTTCTGTAGCATACAAACAATTACCTTGAGTCCTGACTGATTTTCTTCAAATCAAACCTGTGACCCTTCCACTGTCGGGACTCAGCACAGAGACACCCAGGACAGGGTCAGGGACCGGGGCACGGTGCTGCAGGGCTCTAAACATGGCTCTAAACGTTACAGAGAACCCGGGAAACCACACGCCCTCCCCGTGGCACCAGGCCAGTCCAACCCCACAGGGAGTGCTGGCACCACCCCTCCACGAAGAAGAGGCATTGTGCATGCCTCAGATGGGGAACATTGTAAATCCTTGAAACCGAATTGGGAGAAATTTTCCTTGCAAATCAGCGAGGTTGTAATGGAGGGATCGCAATGCAGCAAGGACATACTGTAACACACCAAGGAAGAACCTTAACCTGCTCTCTCCTGAAAAATGTCTGAGGGAGCCTTTTCTTCATGCCCCATGGGAAAGAGCATCTGGGGATATGTAAAGTCTGCCACAGGATAAAATCTTGAAGTCAGATGAGAGAGATCTTCTACTGAAGCCACCCTGTCAGTGTAATACCTTCGTATGCTGTGCTTCAGTTGTGCAACTGAATCACTTCAAAGCTGACTGAAGGATATGAGTACAATAAGAACTTCATTAATGAATGTTCGTGTAACAGAGGCATTATCTGGATTTTAGTCGCTTCCTGATCAGGGAAAGCAAAGATTGGAGATAAATTCCACACATGAAAAGGAATATCTGGCATTGTTGTCTAATAATATGATCAAAGGAAAAATTACCAGAGGTGAGCAAAATTCAAATGCTTTGTAGAGCCTGCTTACTTTTGACATTAATCTCCTGCCTTGCTGCTTTCAGATAGAATGAAGCTAGAACAGCAATAATTGATAAGCTTGTTTTTGAAGCACTTACTTAACAGTGATCAACAGATAAGGTTTAATTAAACACATGTAAAGTAGAGGGATAAGGGAAAGAGACTTGAATTTTTGAGCTGTACGTTTTACCAAAATCCACTGAAGTCATCACAATAGGGTTTACATGTGTGTGTCTGCATATTTTAACATTAAAGATAAAATTCAATAAAGTAATGGAAGTTGTTTAACTTCTAAGAAAATAAGGGGACCTTTGTCTAAAAATTTTTCAGAAGAAGAGATAGGAAAAGGTGTAATAATTTTTGCTGCTTGACGTGTTTGCATTGACATACTATTATTAAAAAAGACAAAGAGCACAGCAGCAAGTAAAAATACAGAACTTGTTTTAAAAGTTAGTATCTCTGTAAGATTTTCTGGAGTTCACGTGTCTACATTCAGACTGATTTTTAGATTGATTAATTTCATCTACTTTGTATGAAATTTACCACCTCTATTTTAATTATGTTAGCTAAATAGATAGATTAAGGCCTGCTGTTACTTTTTTTTTTAATTCTTAAATATTTTTATAAATATATTAGTAGGAAAGAATACAAATATGTTGATACCATAAAGCAATTTCTCATGTACTGATACAGAGCTTGAAAATGACAAATTGTAGGTGGAGTCCCACCCAAATTTGACCATGAGATAGGCAAAAACTTTGGAAATGAAGCAGTTGAAATAACTGATAAACCCAAAAGGAACTTTTATCCAAGTCTGATACAGCATGATACAGCCTACCCTATGCTAACTCAACAGTTTTTGTTGAGTATAGTGTAGTTTGTGTTGGGGGGGTTGTCTTATTAAATATAGCTCCTTAGATTAACTGGACTTTGAGCTACTGAAAAGTAGAAGTCTTTTAAAGTGTCAAGATAATTGGACAGTAATACAGAACAAGCATTCTCACTACAATTTCCTATTGCTGAAGCACTATTCATTTAATTATATGCAGATGGTTTTTTGCTCAGTGAATTATTAGTCTTCATCAGTATACAAAGGGAAAATTATCACTTGACTTTCAGCTGTCAAAATAAGGTACATGGTATTTTTCTCCTTTTCCAGTCAGTACATTAGTGCATGAACTTTACCAGGTTTTTCTTTACTTTTTTTAACTTTAGGTGAGTGAGTACTCTTCAGTAAAATAGTAAGCTTGCTCCGCATCACTAATACTTAATTTCCTACATACCAGCTATAAAATTTTAGGACATTTTTAAAAATCTGCAGTTTATAGAAGGAAGTCTATTATACACCAAAAATATAAAAAAGAAAAGAAAAGAAAAGAAAAGCTGTAATTCATTGGAAGACTGTTTCCTCCTCTGTGTAATTGTCAAATTTCAGCTCTTTCTTGCACATATCTTAGGCTATAACTTTTTCATTCAACCCCCGTAAAAAAGTTTGATGTCTTATTTCTTGCTGTCTTCTGTAAAGGCAAATCTTTCTACAGAGCAAACTACAGCCTACCAATCAGATTAGACTCTTCTGCTTTCACCTGTTCCTCTGCTGATCCAAGCTTCTGCGGTAGAAAATATGGCCTCATTATTGTTTTCTATTCAGATATAATATTTCCCTCTAGTTTAGAAATTTTGAGTGGGAAAACATAACAAAGATGTCATAGCAAGGTTGTTTTTTCTGCCCTGATTTGAAGCTGTAAAATCTACATGCAAAACACATGAATTGTTATGCTGTGAGCATCTCAATTTTTACTAACAGAAAATAATTCTCTAGAATGTGTGAATGTGGAAGAATTAAGTGTTTTGAAAGGGGACGGGTTCCTTAAAATTTTGAGGGGATGAATTGCAGGAGTATGTCCCACTTCAGGTTTTCAGATCTGTTGACCTTAACATCTTCTTAGATGGTTTCCTGTTTCTATTTAAGTATGATTTTTGTCCTGAAGAAAAAGATATTAAATATGCCACTGCCTGTGTTGAATGTTTCCTAGGTGCCATTCTGTGGTATTTGCAGCCCTCTTTGACATTATCAAATGGATTGACATTTCAAATATTTGCAGTGCTCAGCGGGTACTAATTCAGTGAAGGTGAACCATGAGTTGCTCACATAGTGGCACAGCAAGTGATGTGTGTCTATTTAATCACAGCTGCTGAAATGAGATCAAAAGGCACTGTGTTGTTAAACCCTTAAAGCTGCTGTCACAGCAGAGAGATCAGGAGGGCCCCACCACAGGAGACAGGGTAAAGACAGAAGTTGGACTTGCTGCTAATGCAATTCTGCTGCTGGCTGTATCTCAGTGGAGTAGACTAAAGGAGGACATTCAGGAGAATGGTTGTGCAGATGAAATGTAACTGGCAAAAACTCTCCCAAACAGATTTATCCAGTGAGAGGAGTACCAAGACACATTTCTTTAAATGAATTTGCGGTTCACTCTTCTGTAGGTAAATCGGGAGGATGACACGGAAAGAGGCCCTCACCTAGTAAACCTAGTAAACCTACAGGAACTACCTCTTCCACTAAGAGAATCAGAACCTCCAGACTCAAAGGGAAGAGGAGGGTAGTGGTTGTCGGGGACTCCTTTCTGAGGGGAACAGAAGGGCCTACCTGCTGACCAGACCCATCCCACAGGGAGGTCTGCTGCCTCCCTGGGGCCCGGGTATGGGATATTGTTGAGAGGTTGCTAAATCTAATCCAACCCTCAGACTATTACCCCCTGCTGGTCGTGCAGGCTGGTAGTGACGAGATTAATGAGAGGGGAACCAGGGAGCTCAGGGAGGGGTTTAAGGAGCTTGGTCACTTCATCAGTGGGACAGGAGCACAGGTAGTCTTTTGCTCTGTCCCTATAATGGCAGGATTGGACCCTNGGCATTCCAGGTTGCAAGGCACCCATAGCCCACAGTTGATCATTGACTTTTCTGAGATCATGTAGCAGTCTCCATTTCCCTGATTTCTTTGGGATCACAAAAATAGGAATATTCCATGGGCTAATGGATGGTTTCATGTGACCTGCTTGAAGTTGTTCTTTTTGACATCGGCCATTGCTCAACCCAAACAGGCTCATCAGTTTTCCATATGATAGCAGGGGTGGGTGGCTCCTCAGCAATGGCCACTAATGAAAATNCTGTTGGGATTTTATGAACATTAGAGTCAAGGAGCGTGACATCTACTGCTGATGCCAAATCGACCCCCAAGATCCCTCTTGCGGCAGGGGGCTTGAGTTGCTGGATAGCATTGGGCCGGCTACTTGTGTTGTCACGCGGGGGCCCGTTGCGCTCTTCTGTCCGTTTTTCGTTTTCTTTGACAGATTGCAGTAGCATGATTGTCTCTCTGGCAGTGATCACACCACACTGCAACTGAATAGCCTTGCTTGCCACAACTGGTATGGCCTTGCTTGCCACAACAATAGCAAATCAAGTTGGGTGGATTGCTACTTTTTTCCTTCTGGCATTTGGAATAACTTAAGTATTCTACTGCAGCTGCAATATCATTAATTGTGGGCTGCATGGCTGGGATCACTGCCTCTGCAACTACTTTCCCTTGGTGACCTTGTGACACTCTTAAGGTAAGTTCTAACATGTCAGCAACTTCTGAACCCTGTGGTAAAGTTGCTAGTAATTCTTTAGTTTTCTGGTTTGCATTCTGAAAAGCCAACATTTTAAACATCCCTTGTTTAGTATCTTCACTCATTCCAGGCTGTTCTCTATTGACAGTCTATTAATAAAATGTGAAAAATTTTCAGTCATACCTTATCAGATTGAGGTAAAGGTAGGTGCCGGTGTGGTTTCTGGAACTGCATTAAACGCTTGTCAAGCTGTGGAAGACACTAATTGGTATAGGTGTAATGGGTATTGTAGCTGCATTAAAATAGTAGGAAGTCTGCTTTCTCCAGTGATCATTTCAGATGAAACCCCTTGCAAAACGTCTCCAGGCTGCCGGGGTCTATTAGCCTCTGCTTGGGCTAAACGTTGCCACTCTCGCCACCCAATTAAAAATTGTGAAGGAGTAAGCAGTAATCTGACAATCTGACAATCTAGAGGAGAATTCACATCAACTGTAAGAAGTCAGTCTAACTATGTTCTGCCAGCATCTGATTTTACTCCGTGTTGGTCAATAGTTTCTTTTGCCTGCTTTAAAATTTTCCACTCATGTTTTTCATAATGTGGATTGCCTCCCTGAACAATTACTGGACATACGAGACCTTCTGTAGGCTGTCAATGTCCTTCTATAATGGCATTTTTAATAACTCCAGATCAATGCCCTATGCGACGTGGCATGGGGGGTGCAATTGCCTGTTCATGGGTTCAGGTGAGCTTGCTGTTGCAGCTGCCGCATTGAGGACAAAGGCAAGGGATGGCATCCCTGCTGAGCTGATAAGACAGGAATGTGCCTGGAGGCAGAGAAGGAGGGCTGGGGCTGGGCTTGAGCAGGTTCGATGAGCTCTGTAGCTTTGTTAAAAACATTAGTTACCCCTCATTCTTTATCATCCAATCTCATTAAAACACTTTGCATTTGCTGTTGTAATTCTTGCAACGCTATTTGCTCAGATGGAGCAGACATGGGATCGGGGACTGTAGCAGCGGGGGTGGTATTATCCACCTCTCTCATTGGCACATCGTCATTGTCCCCATCAGTCAGCAGAGGCACAGTAGAGGGGGATGTGAGTTGGTTTGCTCCACCCATGATTGATGGTAAAACCGGTTCAACAGGTTCTGATGGGGGGGGGGCTGCAGGCAGGGGCGGGGCTGTAGGCAGGGGTATTTGCTCCTCGCCCGAGCCTCTGAGTAACTCAGCAACCGTTTGGCAAGCTGGCACAGATATGCCTAGTATCGGAGGTAAATTTTCGGGCACCAAGGCAGTTGACGGTAAACTCAGTGCCGCCCCGAAGGCATGCATTGCTGCAGCCGCAGGGTGTTAGTGATAATACACCACGGTCCCCTCAGTTCTTTGATCTCTTTACTTTCTTTTCTCCTAATCGTCTGTTCCCACATTAACTCTCCCAGAGCATGCCAGGATTCTAAACAGCAGAGGAGGGGAAGTAAGATATCCATGTGAGCACATCCAAGAAATTAGCCGATGTACAGGCTTCTCCCCGAGATTTTCTCCTCTCTTAGAGAGTATATTTACCAACAATTGTGTTGCAGCAGTGAATTCAGTTTCCATGCCGTTCGACGGAAAAGGGGAAGCCCATGCGTGCCGCTTTCTTCCTACCTTTTTTTTATTGCCATCCGTGTGCCTGCTCTGTTAGTGCTCATCCTAACAGTGCAAGGTATGAGCCTTCTACCTCAATGTTCCACATCTCTCGGTGGGTGCCCATCGCAATATGCCGTATCTTTGAACGGGTCACCACAATGGTCCCCCATCTGTTGGCGAATCTTGGTCGTACCACAAACGCGAGGCTCGTCCACATCTCTGCAAACAGCAAGCCCGCTGTAAAAGCGAGGGGGGGGTGGGCAGCCTTTTCAGGCACCAGATGAAGAAGGAATCAGGCAGAAGTCAATCACAAATCTTCATAGAACTAAAGTGAAAGCTCGTTTATTGTAAACAAACCATCCCTTTTTATCCCCTCATGTCCAGTGCACACATCACAAAAGTGTAACTCTATTCTGACATTGGTTTCTAGCCTAATTGCACACACCTTACTAATAGTTGATTGGAGAGCTCTTCTAGGATAGCCCGCCTGGACTTTCTGCATTCTTTTCTTCTAACTTATCTCCATAGTGTCTTTCTTTAGCTGGATCCAAGGCCGTTACCATGGTTACCATGGAAAGTCCTGAACTGCTGCAGCAGGCCAAATACCTCTTTGTGTCCTGTGCTTTCTAAAAATCCCTCTATAACATTAGAACTAGTCAGCATGGATTTAGGAGAGGCAGGTCTTGCCTGACCAATCTAATCTCCTTTTATGATCCGGTGACTCGCCTGGTTGATGATAAAAAGGCTGTGGATGTTGTGTATTTAGGCCTTAGCAAAGCCTTTGACACCGTTTCCCATAATAAGCTTCAGGAGAAACTAGTAGAGCATGGACTGGATGGAAACACTTTATGCTGGGTTAGGAATTGGTTGGATGGACCAGCTCAGAGAGTGATGGTGAATGGTGCCACATCCAGCTGGCAGCCAGTCACTAGTGGAGTCCCACAGGGGTCAGTGTTAGTCCCAGTACTGTTCAACACCTTTATTGACAATATGGGTGAGGGAATTGAGTCCATCATCAGCAAGTTTGCAGATGATACCAAGCTGGGG
>WEKX01008951.1:97765-112657 GCA_013390025.1 Pitta sordida | reverse complement strand
TCTAGCTGGGGGATGTTGGGCTGGATGGTGCTGTGGGTCCCTTCCAGCTCAGAGGGGTCTGTGAGCCTGTGAGGGACATAGGTTTATGTTCACAGCCCTGGGGGGTCCGTTCGGTCTTTGTATGGGCGTTAGCTGGGGAGTTCGACTAGATGATCCTTGTTTGTCCCTTCCAACTCATAGTATTCTGTGATTCTGTAAATGATGTTTTTAACTTCACTTTCAATATTACCTAATTTCATTTGTTTTCTCTCTGAAACTGTACTTGTTCAGCTTTTGTTTGGTATTTTGGATCATGGCAAGTCTTCCTGCAACCCTACAAGTTCAACCACAGCAGATACATTTTAGCCCTAGGTCAAGATCTTCCTGGCTGATTTTCTGTTGCCTGTTGAGAACATGGATTAATTGTACAACAGCACTTCACTATTTCTAGCCAGGAGAGGGCAATAGCGTCCACCAGCTGCTGTGCAGAAGGAGAAGAATGCTTAAAATAGTTGGGGTAGATGATGTCTAGATGGGGTAGATGAGGGTGCGGAAAGAGCAGATAAGGCAGCAAGATGATGAACAGTAAGTGTGACAGCTCTTAGTTCCATTTAAATATTTTGTCAGGGCTCGGTTACTCCTTCAAGCTCTATCTTGGCTGTTGCTTATTTAATATACTACCACATGTTAATAGTTGTATTAGTGCTGGCAAACAGAAGCAGAGAATATTATAAGGTTCCAAGCCTCTAGGTGTTCGGAAGCTCTCATTTAATTCTTCACACCATTCTGCACCCCTTTTGCACCCCTGAGAAATAATTTCCAAGCTGTAGCCTTGACAGCCAGGTTTTTAAAACTTTCTTTTTCCCTACGCTTCTCATGCAATGTCTTCCCCCATTACTCTGTTATACTCTGCCCTCAGTTGTGAAACATGACACATTGTCAGTCTAAGCAGTTTATTTGAGAACAACTGGCCAGGGGTTTCCTGCTTCTGCAATGACAGGATACATATGAAATTTTGAAGAACTTTCTTCTTTTTTTCCAGCTAATTTTAAACTACTTCATCTCCTACCACCATTCAAAATGCTGGATCCAGGGACTTGGTGTTAACCAATGCAAAGTGTTTTCTGAGGCTTTTTTAGTCATTCATATTGTCAATTACATCAAGGCAAACTCTAATGAAGGCCAGATCATACCATGAAATATCCAGCACCATTCTGAAGGGACAAATGGAAGTACAGTGAGCCCCTGCGTATTTGCGGTCCGCTATTTGTGAGCTTCAGTATTTGTGAGTGATTTTTCCGCAAGATGTGTGACCTTGGTGCATGCTCAGAATGTACCGGGACCCCAGTTGGCTTGACCCTTGGTCTCACCGCTAGTGCGCCAAGCACAGCTGTCCCTGCTCCCCCCCCTCCCCACTGCTCACAGGGGAAGAACAGCGGGCCCCATCTGCTCATGATTATGTAAATTGGTCCCACCCGGGAGCCAGCACAGAGTGCCCAGGACGCGTTTAGTGTAAATGTGTGTTTTTGCACAGCTGGAATTGTCCTCCGCTGGGCTACAAGATGGGGTGATGGGGTTGTCATTGTGTATGTNGGAGGTGGACCAGACCCAACAGCCCACGAGTAATGGGGGCTCACTGTATTTACACCGAATTATACACTGTGTGTTTGCTTATCCAGTGATACCCAAGAATTTCACAAAGCTTTTACCTTTTGTTATTATTTTTCATCGAAAATTGTCTCACTGAGAATTTTTCTACTTGATGCCTCTAGTGTTAACTGTCTCTTATTCCTGGAAAATGTAGTTGCACAAATATCTAACTACTTTATTATTTTTCATCATTTTCCTCTGGGATATTTCTACATCTTTTTAGTCTCCAGTGAGAAACACCACCACAATGCATGCAGTATTCATTGTAAAATTAAATGAAGTGTGTGTTGGAGCACCTGAGAGCAACTGAAAATAATTGAAATGAGCTGTAAACTCTCATTGTTCCCACTAAGGTTTATATTTTGTAAGAAATATTACTGGGGAATTCGATGCCAATACTTTTGATTGCTCTGGATATGGGCTGGCAGAAGACTGGCACTCAACATGCTAGAATAGAACATAAGAAAAGTGGAAATTGTTGGTGTTACTCCATAGCTGAGGGTGAGCTAGTAAAGAGGAGGAATAGGACTGAAGCTGAGGAGGAGACATTGTTTATGTCTTTACATGGGAGGAGACTGAGCTCTCCACTCTTTGCCTTTCCAACAGCTGCCTTATAAATTAACAATGTACATAAGGTATTTCAATTAATAATTCATAAGGCCAGCAGTGAAGCAGCTGCACATTCAACACAGGAAATTGAGGTTAAGCCCGTTCGGCCCTGCTTTTTGAACGACAACTGGGGACACAAGGTGGAAGGGTGGGAGAAGAGAAGATAAAATGTTCATCGGTGACATTCCTATACCTTCAAAAAGTAGATGAGAAAGAGTGTTTGCAACAAAAGTATCTTGACAAGTGTAGGGGAAGGGGAACTGGAAGCCAAGACAAAGTGCAAGTGATGTCTTATATGGTTTGTCATACTGTACATGTTTGAGGTGATATAAAATGATCAGTGGTGTAAAGCTACTCTGATCCTCTGATAGCAGGAATGCTTTGTACTGTCTGTACCTTGAGGAACTGTTGACAATGTGGAAGACCACTAATTTGTTTTTAACAAACGTTACATCACACATTTTGTTTTCTAATTATTTTTTCTTAGTTGGAAATCAGCTTTAAAAAAAAAAAAGGAAAATCAAGAAAAAGGCCCAGAAGACAAGAGTGTGAAGAAAGTACAACCCAGTCCAAACACATCTCTTCTCTAAAAACTCTAATTCTGTGAGTAAATATTTAGATAAAATAATCTCTTGTTTAAGAGACAAAATAAAAAATTAGGATTACAAATCTCCCTGTGAAACAGTGGCCCATTGAAATATGAAAGATCATTGCAATTACTGTGTTTTACAACTCATGCATATAATAAATATCTTCAATACTGTTGTCTGGTTCTTCTCAGTTCTCAGATAAACAGATTTATAAATGTTGTAGATGAGTTTAAGATACTTTATCTTTGAATATCTGGGCCTTCTTTTTCATGAAATCACCCTCTAAACTTCCTTTGTTTATAATGCTTAATTTACAGGATGCAAAGTCATATATCACAAAACGTTGTGTATTGTTTTACTACATTGTACATGTCATGATTAGGGACTAAGTGGCAGTATATATTGACGGGGGTTCAAATTCTGGTAAGGATCGTTAAGGTCACACCTCACGAAAAGTAGTGAATGTTAACTGTCAAGTGAAAAAATCTGGATTTAAAGTAAAATAATGTAAAGCATGAAAAAAAAAGTTTTCAAGTCCCCTTCAAAGTTTGAATTGCAGTTGTACATAGCCTAGAGTTTTGAATCTGTTTGGGCTTGAAACTTCCACTCAGCACAGCTTTCTAACTACAAAGGTAACTAACTAATGAAGCACATACATCTTTCATGTATTAAGATATTTTGGAGACTTTCAACACAAACTTTCTGAAAGCTGTACTTTGAACAGAAATCCACTTTAGTACAGTGGTGAGTGTCCCAGCCTGTCATGTGGGAGACCAGGGTTCAATTCCCGCTGGGCAGGCAGTGGTGTGGTTTAAGAGTTGGACTCGATGATCCTTGTGAGCCCCTTCCAGCTCACAATAATCTGTGAATCTGTGAACTCAGCAAATTCTGTTTAATGTAAATGTGTATATCTGTTAGAAATACAGATTTAGAACTTAAAACAAGTTGGATGATCTTATCTTCTTCTCTGGCCTTCAAAATCTTCAATAACATTGCATTAAATAATTTTGACATGTACTTACACTCAAAGAGTTTCTGGGAAAGAATACTAGATCAGATTGTCTGTATAATACCCTGAGTCTAAGTCACATACTACCCAGGTAGTTTCCTTATATTTAAGACTCTAAGAGATTTTGCCCACACAAACTCTTGAAAAATCTCTGGTTTTTTTTCATACCTTGAATCACAAAAAAGAGAGCACGCTAAAAACATTTTCTCAAGAGAACTTCTTTTAATTTAATGAGGAAAAAAAGAACATTTTGGTAAGAGTTTCAGGGGTAAGATATAACCAAGGCAGAAACATTATACCAGAAGTACTCAGCAAACAAAGACACAGTCCACAAAAGCAGCCAGTCCAATCAGTAACCCAGCTTAGTGGAATACAAGTCCCTTGGCTTTAAGTTACCCAAAAGACATTAAAGGGCCATCTTGGCTACAGATCATGTGCTCTGTGGTCAGGCCTTGCCATAGCAGCAGGACTGAACATGTGCTTCAGGCCTAACCATGTGGTTGCAGGCTGCACACAAACATGCAGACATCAGCTGGTATTCTGATCCAAATGATTAAAGTGGGATTCAAATCCATGATCACATGGTGTGCCTATCCTTATTGTTACTGTAGTCATGGAAAAGAAATGGCAAGTATTCAATTACTCTTTTTCTGACAAATAATTACATGTCTATTTTGGAAAAGTAATCTTTTGGACAATTTAAAGAACTGTACATTATAAAGATGGAGTCTGCTAAATGAGTGTCTGTTAATACTGATGGAATTTCTTGTAAATTTGCCCTTTCTTGGAATCATTCTTTTGAAAATATCCACACTTTTGGGGAGCGTATGTAAAGATAATGAAGCTTCCAATTTCATTGTGCAAAAAAAAAGTACAATTTATGTATTTTAAATGGTAGAGAGAGATATGATACAAAGTATGTTTCCTTCATTTGAGATATATACTATACTTCAAAAGTTATTAATAAATCTCTGTGTATTAGAAGTGTGAAATAGAAAAGAAACACCTTTTCTAATTTGCTTTGTCCCAGATCTATATGCAGAGCAAAAAACTAAAGAATTTAGCCGCTTCAGCAAATAATTCCAATCCTTCCCTCTCCTATGGCTTTCCTGGCCAAACCATCCCTTGTGCTCCCAGCTGGAATTAAGCAACCAAAATAAGAAAGTGATAGTGTGAGCTCTCTGCTATTGCATCAGTTTATGTTGCTATGGACATGGAACAGGGAAACACATAAAACACACCAAACATCTTAATGATTTTAAAATCCTACTTTGATTTTTTCAATACTGTTTTCTAAGCAAAGGAAAGCAGATGGAATTATCACTCATTACCCACTAGGAGTGAAGAGAGGAGTGACTTTTTCTTTGTAAAACATTACTACAAATAAATTAAATTAGCCTTATATAAAAACTAAAACTGCAGGAAAAAATTATATTCTCACATTATGTAATTTGATTTATATAGCTGTGATATGGGGAAAGACAAGATGTAGGCTAGTCTTTCCAGGCAGTTCTGCAGTCTCTTATGGTAGTTACAATGAGCACTATAAGAAAATTCTTTGCATGCACACTGGATCTTTCCCTCTTTCTTCACATTCCTTTCAAACATGACATGCAGTGACCCTTCTGGTTCCTTCCTGTTTCGCATCTTTCTGTATCATCACCAGGGTAACTCCACGGGCTTGGTCATCTTGTTATTTTTCAACCTATATTTTTTCTGTTGACCTGTTATAAACTACACAACCAGAACACTCATGGCATTGATGGATTACAGCATTTCCAGAATGAGACTGATTTCATAGGCCCACATCACTATTGACAACTTTCTAATTAGCAGAGAAGTTTCCAAACACTCTTTGGTCAATGGCCCATTTCTGAAGCTTTCCCAGGTTTTCCTGGTCTTTCAGGTGGTTACATGAGAAATGTTTCATTCTTTATGCATAAATTGACATTGACTTAGGACATATATTAACTACAAAAACACACGGTATGTCTTACTGATCTATTTGCAAACTTGAGGGTAACTGGCTGTGTTTGCATACTTTCTATCTACAGCTGACTGACAAGGTATGCAATTTTTTTCTTTTCATTGCCACTTGTGCAAAAATCCTATTAAAGGCAAGCCTTTCTTTTCCTTCTGCAGGACACCTTTCCTGAGAAAGCCCACAGAATCATCGTAATTTTACAGGGAGAAGAGCTGGGGCAGAATGCTACTATAATATCTCTGACATGTGAAGCTGCTGGGAGTTAATTCTCCCCACTAAACATCCTTACATGGTTCAGTAACAATCTGCTGCAGGAATCACTGACATGGATGATTGTTCTTTGACTTTTAACCTCCAGGTAATAGAGATTAAGTGTTACTTGGATGGAGACAATATTTTCTAACATTGAGTTTCTAATAGCTACACTATACTACAACATAAAAAAATAATGGAGTTTACGATAGGAAGATACTGGTTCTTTTCTTATTATGTTTTAAGCTCCATTTGCCTCTGGAAGAAATTTATTCAAATACATCGTCCATAGAACCTTCAAGTTTTTATGTGTTACAAAGTAAGATCACTTGATACCCATGAAGCAACACTGTTATTATCAAAACCCATTTAAATTACAGTCCAGAAATTTTACTAAGGCTCAATGGTGAAAGAATTTGTATTCTTTTTTCCTATACCAAATACATAAAAACTGCAGCTGTGAAGTTAGTAGTAATTTTATGCAATAAGAAGTTTTTTATATTTTTATAAGCTAAGTAATAGCTTGCTTATACTGTAAAACCTTCTTGTTGTCATCAATGTTATTTTCTACTAAAGCATATATAGTTTTTCCTTGGCAACTGACTAAATTTTTCTCTTTTATTAATGTATTATTTTCTGAAATCTTAGATAATCTTTATTTTGTCACATAGTAGAGTTCAGCATTGATCTCTTTCCATGATTTCTGTTGTCTCTAGTGCTCCAATGAAATTTTTAGCTCTGTGAGGGAGGAATGAGTTTACTTTTTCAGTTTACTTTTCATTCCCTCTCAGATGAGAAACGTGGAGAAATACTTTACCTCATTTTATGTGAGCTGGAATTTGTTCAGTTCATCCTGAACTGTTACAGCTTCCTTATATCACACCAGAACAGCCTTCAGGAACCAAGCTAAGTTCATTTAAGGTCCAAAATGCACATTTTTTTTTCACTTACCCTTTATTGACCTCACATGCAATCTGCTACTCAGACAGGCCATTCCTCACTGTTTAGTCTCATGCTGTAGTGCATTACATGCAGTCTCTTCACACAGATTCTTTTACAGCATGTGAGATCAGTTGTGCTGTGATGTGTCACCAAGAAAAGGCCAGGGTCTGACAGCTGCTGTCCTTTACGCAGTGAAAACTCCACCAAGATCAGCTTTGGAAGACAATCTCACCTGCACCAGAAGCCATCTTCAGCTTTTACATATGAGCTGGGTACACAATTACATTCATTTCCCAACTTATCGGTGCACTTAATAAATGTCTTCTTTAACATCTACAGCAGCAATCTAGAGGCCATTGTTTGCTGTAGGGAACAGAAAAAAATTTTCATGCTTAAAGAGTTGCTTGCTAGCTCTAGTTAATGTAAACTCAGACTACTTGAATTATAATTATCTGTCTCAAATTGGATACAGTATATCCCCGCTGCATTGCTACCCCGCGATTACAACTCTAGATTTGTGAGGAAAATTTCTCGCAGTTTGGTTTCAGGCATGTCGTGGTTTGACCCTGGCTGGATGCCAGAGACCCACCCCAACTTCTCCTGAAGGAGAAAACTAGAAAAAAACAAACTGGAAAATAAAACTGGAAAATAAAATAAAACTGGTCACAGGCAAAAGAAGCAAAGCATGCTACAAACAAAGAATATAAAGGGTTTATTTTCTAACTAACAGGATCAGAACTGCAAAGGAAACATCATTTAGAAGGCATTTTTTCCCCCACCCCTCCTTCTCTTACAACAGGTGTAATATTCCCTTTTTCACCAGGAGACAAAGGGGGAACATAGGGTAGGGGTAAACCAGGCAGGTTGGTATTTCTGACCAGATCCAGGGTAGGAACCATCTCTCTGCCCTTCCATAAAGTTCTCTCTCTCTCACAAGAGGGAAAGGTCTTTCATGACCCCTCCCAAGTGAGATCTCGACCTGAGGACGACAGTTCTTCTGAAAAATTCTCTGTTGTCCAGAAGTCACAGCCAGGATTGCAGCTTTTAAGTACTGGTTTTTATCTGCTTCATAATAAGCCCACCCAAAGTACACAGATCCTATCACAATGCACTAAAAGTCTGTCCACAGGATCTCTGCCGAGCTCTCAGCTAGCTCCAGGCTTCTGTTTCTGGGTTCCAAAAAAACCATCAGCAGTTCGTCCAGTTTTTACCTCTCCATCTCCAGTCGTGGCTTAGATGGATTCTGTAGTACTGGTTCTCTCTCTCTCTGGTCCATAGGTTTTCACTATGGTCGGTCCAATTCACAAACAGCAGCGGGATGCCTGGAAGAACATCTCTACCTCTTCTCTCATGTGCCTGGGGGCCTTCAAATCTCTCAGCCTCCCGACGCAGGCTCTGAGCCGGCACGCTACATCTTACTACTGAACTTTTTTTTCTTCTCTCCCAAGTATGTTATTCACAGAGACGCCTCTATCTCTATAACCTTGAAGGCCATGGCAGCACAGAGAGCTCAGGCAAGAACTGAGCTGTTAACCCCCTCGCTGCCAGAAAACCCCCTAAACCATAACAAGGCATTTGTGAGGTTCCCTGGCTGACACATGCGCAGTGCCTCTGCTTCGCTGAGGGGTGGTGCCAGTGCTCCCTCTGGGGCGGAACAGGCCTGGCCCTGTGGGGAGAACGTGCGGTTTCTGTGGCACGCCAGGGGCTGTGGGACAGGGACGGCCACTGTAGAAGACAGAACAGGGTCCTGTGTGGCGTGAGGCACCAGGTGGGAGTGAGTCCTCCACCAGCCTATGCTTAATTAATGCAGGTCCCTGAGTGTCGCTCACCTGCCCGTGTGTGCGGAGCGCTTGCGAGCGGGCAGTGCTTGTGTGCATGCATCTGTGTTACTGTTTCCCTGGCTACAGGTGGGGAAGGGAACTGCTCCAGGAAAGTGGGTCTGGTCGTGGCGTGTCAGCAGGACATGCTCACTCCCCTACCACAGCCCGCCCGCGCCACGTTGGGCCGGGATGTGGGGCCAGGATGCGGGGCCGGGACATGGCGGGCACAAGCACAGGAGTCAGGTTGGGGGGTGGGGGAGGGGAGCAGTGGCACGGGGTTTGCACTGCAGGCAGGGCCATCTGAGCATGCGCGGTGGCAGCAGCCCGGCCGAAAAGAAGTCTAGGGATTCTCAGGGCGGGTCTCCCCAGGCAGACAGAGTGCAGAAATGCTTCCCTTTCCTCCCCTGTGCTGCAAGGGCCTGTGGGGAGGAGTCGAAGAGGCTTCCCAGCACATCTGATTGGCTGGGGGTGGAGCAATGGGCATGGCCTGCATGCATATTAATGATCTCCACATATTTGCAAGTTTGACATTCTGTGAGACCTCTGACATGACCCGTTTCTTGCAAATGAGAGGGTAAAACTGTAATTGTAAAATAGGACCAAATGAAATGAAGTGCCGTAAAAGTGTACATAATGAAACAAATAAGGAAAAACCCATGCCTTTCCTCTTATTTCTTTTTCTTTTTTGAACACACACATCAGGGGTTATAACAATTTAATGCTCAGGTTTAAAACCAAAATAGCATATATGTGACATTAATTAGAGTACATTTGTGGATCAGGCACTAAGGTGATGAGGAAAAACATTTAATAGAATTGGCTTACTGCAAATAGTGTTGGCAAAACACGAGAGAGGTACATAATACTACTTAACATTTTTTATTTAAAATATTCATTGTATCTTTCTGGTAAAAGAACCTTTTTTTCCCAAATTTATCCTAAAATCCTTGGGTGGAAATAACAGGAAAAGCTTGCCTATTAAACTACATTGTCATGATTTGAAGTGATCATGAGGGAATGAGGTTTGAGATGCAAGCCAAAATTTTCAAAACAATTTCAATGAAATTGAAAGTGACTTTGAGGTCAAATGTCATTTTTTGAAATATCCTAGGTAATTAGCATGAGCTTTATAAAGAATTCTATGGGAGATAAATGTCAAGTACTTAAGTCTCACATGAAAATAGGCCTTAAGTATTGAAATTATTTTGCAGTTTTAACATTTCTCTTATGCTCTTCCATAAGGCTTCTTTGGTCATAAAGCTCTTACCAATGTACACACATCTTAATATTTCACAGGTTCACAGGTTATTCTGAGTTGGAAGGGACCCTCAGGATCATCTGGTCCAACTTCCCACCAACTAGACCATTTCATCATATAAATACCAGTTTGACTCTTTAAATCGCAAGTAGATGTTTACTAATATTCATCTCTACGATAATTTTTTTCAGGGGGAGAAAGCAGTGCTTTAATAATCCTCAGCATTCTCAAAGCACAGAGTAAGGTTTATTCAAAAGATTAAAAGATCACAGAATCATCAAGGTTGGAAAAGACCTTTGACGTCATCAAGTCAAACCTATTACCAATTACCTTACCTATTACCAACCTATTACCTAACATCATTCTTAACAACAAATATTGCAATCTTCAAGGAGGAGGAGAGATGGTTTTAAGGTCAGAGAAGAGTAGAAATGGCAAACATGTGTATGAGCAACCATTTTAATTTTTTATCTCACTGATTAGTCTCTCTCAGGAGAAATTAAGAGATCTACAAAAGGAGAAGAAAAGCATTCAGTATAAGCTCATTATCCTCTCTTTACATCTCCCTTCTCCTTCCCCTTCCCATATAGTCCAATATCTCATTGACAAGAGAACATAAAATTTACCCTTGACTTTTCTATAATTTCCAATGATTTAAGATCATATTCATTAATATTTTTGTACATGTGATATTTTCCACAAATCTCAGAAGTAAAAAATTTAATTGATTTCCCCCACATTTTCTTCTGTCATTTCACCTCTTCCTTTTCTTCTGTTGCTAGGGGCAGTACATTGTTGCAGTCCTGCAAATGGTTAATATTTGCAAAAAAAAAATCTTTAGAAAGCTAATATATCATGGCCTGCTAGACTGTGAGGGATCTAGGTTGGTGTTATGCTCTGCGATGTGCTCTCGGTCTCTTTACGGGTGTTAGATGGTGAGTTGGACTAGATGATCCTTGTGGGTCCCTTCCAACTCATAATATTCTGTGATTCTGTGATTCTGTGAAAAATAAATTAAACTACTGTGTACTCCCTAAGGGATAAGAAACTTCTCTTACGTTACAAGGCAAATGTGTCTACATGGAAGAGTAAAGTGTAATTTTGTATTTTTTCTGGTGGAATAGTTAACTGAAGCTGGGAAGACTCTTGTCTACATATGGTTTAAACTTTTGTTTTAGAATTCAATTCAAAGGGACAAAGAACTTCAACGTATTTACTGAGCATAGGAAATTGCTTCCATCTTTTCTTCCGCTTTGATAATGTCCCTGAAGATGGAGGCTAAAGAAAGGACATAATTTCTGCCCTATGATCCAAATGAGATACCATAAACTACCTGACAAAAACTATTTTTTCGAGATAGAAATGTAAAGAATGCGTAAGCAGACTGACAGGCAAGGAAACGTGAATCTTCAATTCATACATTAAATATTAACACTTCAAACCTCTAAATACTTTCCATTTAGTAGCAAATATCACTCCTTTCAATGAAGAAAAAATGTGCCTTATGACAGCGTCATTCATTTTGCTCACACTGACTTTAATATGAACTGCTGCACATTTTCTATAAACAGTTAATATAAGCTGAACGTACTGTCTTAAATAAGACAATAAAATCCATCTGAGCAATATTGAAGCATGAGGATGTGTTTGCATGCCTGTGTATTATAGAACAGTAATTTTAAGTATGGTCACTTAATTTATTCTACTGCTAATTTATTCATTCATTTGAATAGACAGTTCTCTATAAACGGTTTCCTCGTGTAAGGCAGTGAGTCAGAGAGAGAGAAATCATTCTCTTCATTGTCTCTAATACAAATTGTGCATTGTCAGAACCAGCTAGTGAGTAGCCATTGATTTTCCAGCTGTGACGGAAAAGGAAAAATTCCATGATAGAGCCACAAGTTTCCGTCTGAGTTCTTGCCTGCAATAAAGTCCCCAGAAGTGACTGGAGGTCAGTCTGGACAAAGATCAAGTACTTCAAACCACAGCTGTTTTCCATGGCTTTTCTCACTTAGTTGATTTTCCAACATTGCCTTTTTCATAAAAAGCAATCTTAAAACAGCATGTCAATGAGGCTCATAAAAGATTTTGCTGCATGTACTATTCAGTCCCTCGGGAGGTCTGGTCTCTTTGAAGTGTCTTTGCAGGGAGAGAACAATCTTCAAATCAAGAGGGAACACGGAAAAATTGTGCTTCTTCCTGGCCTGGTACTCCTCTGTCAGAGAGAACTGAAAAGAGGCAAGTACAATGTCAGGAGGGAAAGATTCAGTTCCAGATTATTCTTCTGCATGATTTCTTACTTTATATTGTCTCATCCCCTGAGAAGCAGGTCTTGTAACACAAAGGAAGTTGGACCTTTTGGTTAACTCCTTATTTCTTCCACAGAAATGTTTGATTGCCCATCAGTACTCGTGTTTTAGGCTGACTCAGCAAAGCTTGATGTATAGAGTACTTAATATCTTATAACTATGTATGGTGAATTTACAGAAAAATACACTCTTATCAGCAATTGTTGCACCTATTTTAAAGGGGTTAATTTCATTATAAACAAGTTTGCTAACTACTTAGAGTTCCCTTATCCGCATGATTGCTGACAATGGCTTATCAAAGAGATGTGACGACTTGGAATTTATCTTTTTTTTAAGGTACCCTTTTTAAGAAGTGTGCATTTTTCTATAAAATATTTACTAAGCAGAAATACCCACTTGGAATGAAATGTGAAAATCTGTTTTAATAGGAAATGTACTTGCAAAGGACCTGTGATCTCCATTTCCCATGGGTCCCTTCCAACTCAGAATAACCTGTGAACCTGTAAGAAAATATAAACAGTGATTGTGTTAGAAAGGAGAAACAGAATGTGTATCCAGAATCCTCTGGATTTTAGAAAACAAAAGATTGCCTTTATTATGCTTTTTCATTTTTCATTTCCCTTTATTCTTCCTGGATCTCAAAATAAGACAAGGAGCCAAATAACTCTAGTATGACAAGAAAACTTTTTCTCCATGTCTTTACTTGAAAAAGTGTGAGAAATTATCTTTGAAACTCTCAAATCTTTATCTTTATTGATGACATGGACGAGGGAATTGAATCCATCATCAGCAAGTTTGCGGATGATACTAAGCTGGGGGCAAATGTTGAACAGCCGGAGGGTAGGAAGGCCCTCCAGAGGGACCTTGACAGGCTGGAGAGGTGGGCAGGCTCCAACAGTATGAGGTTTAACAAGACTAAGTGCCGGGTTCTTCACTTTGGCCACAACAACCCCATGCACCGCTATCGGCTGGGGGAGGAGTGGCTCGAGACTAGTGAAGTGGAGAGAGACTTGGGTGTACTGATTGATAGGAAACTCAACATGAGCCAGCAGTGTGCCCAGGTGGCTAAGAGTGCCAATGGCATCCTGGCCTCCATTAGGAACAGTGTGGTCAGTCGGTCCAGGGAGGTTGTCCTTCCCCTGTACACAGCGCTGGTCAGACCTCATCTTGAGTACTGTGTGCAGTTCTGGGCTCCCCAGTTTAAGAGGGATGTTGAGCTGCTTGAGAGGGTCCAGAGAAGGGCAACGAGGATGGTGAATGGACTGGAGGGTAGGCCCTATGAGGAGCGACTACAGGAACTGGGACTGTTCAGTCTGGAAAAGAGGAGGCTCAGAGGGGACCTCATTGCTGTTTACAACTACCTGCGGGGAGGTTGCAGCCAGATGGGTGTGGACCTCTTCTTCCAGGCTGACGACACCAGAACGAGAGGGCACGGCCTCAAGCTACGCCAGGGGAGGTTCAATCTTAACATTAGGAAGCGGTTTTTCACAGAGAGAGTAATTGCATATTGGAATGGGCTGCCCAGGGAGGTGGTGGAGTCACCATCCCTGGAGGTGTTTAAGAGAAGACTGGACGAGGAGTTTAGTGACATGGTCTAGCCGGGAGGTGTAGGGCTGGATGACGTTGGGCCCCTTCCGGCTCGGAGTGGCCTGCTAGACTGTGAGGCATCTAGGTTGGTGTTATGCTCTGCGATGTGCTCTCGGTCTCTTTACGGGTGTTAGATGGTGAGTTGGACTAGATGATCCTTGTGGATCCCTTCCAACTCATAATATTCTGTGATTCTGTGATTCTGTGATTCATCTTTATTCCTTCAGCGAGTGCCTGATTAAAAAACCTAAAAACCCAAACAAATTACTTTCTTTGTAAAAATTGCAGTAGTCTCTTTAATTATGTGTATGACTTTCACCGATCCTAAACTAATTTTTTAAAATCTTAGAGATATTCATTCCTTGATAACATTTTATTACAAACCCACTATTTTTGTTCTGAAACTATATATGGAAAAAATATTGCCAAAAATGTATACTGTGAAGTGTCTTTGCAAGTGTAACAAGGAATGCCTTGTCCACCTCATTTTTCTTTTCATAAATACATGCAATGATTTAACATGAAAATTTTGTACTTCATTCAATATTCATTCTAGTTTCCAAGGTAATATTTTCTTTTAAGAAAAATAAAATTTTAATGAATTCTAGTGAAATACAGTGAATCCTCCCCGTATCGCGACTTCTCCTTCACGACCTCATCCATTTGTGAAGCAATTTTTTCACAGTCCGACTTCCGGGGTCTGCAAGCTTCCTCAGAGCACACATGCTCAGTGCCTCTGCTTTGCTGAGGGGTGGTGCTGGCTCTCCCTGTTAGGTGGTATGGGCCCGCCCCCAGGGGAGAGCATGCAGGAAGGGCGCACAGTTTCTCCAGCTCAGCCTGGCATTTAGAGCCCCGCAGCAGCCCCTGCTGCGCAGCAGCCCCGGCGAGCCGGCAGCCGCAGCC
>WEKX01008951.1:78215-89226 GCA_013390025.1 Pitta sordida | reverse complement strand
TCCCTGGACCGACTAACCACACTGTTCCTGATGCAGGCCAGGATGCCATTGGCCTTCTTAGCCACCTGGGCACACTGCTGGCTCATACTGAGTTTCCTATCGATCAGTACACCTAAGTCTCTCTCTATTTCACTAGTCTCGAGCCACTCCTCCCCCAGCCGATAGCGGTGCATGGGGTTGTTATGGCCGAAGTGAAGAACCTGGCACTTAGTCTTGTTAAACTTCATACTGTTGGAGCCTGCCCATCTCTCCAGCCTGTCAGGGTCCCTCTGGAGGGCCTTCCTACCCTCTGGCAAATCAACAATTGCCCCCAGCTTGGTATCATCTGCAAACTTGCTGATGATGGATTCAATTCCCTCATCCATATCATCAATAAAGATGTTGAACAGTACTGGGCCTAACACTGACCCTTGTGGGGCTCCGTTGGTGACTGGCCGCCAGTCAGGTCTTGGTACTGCAATTTCTTATTTCTTGGAGTCACTGCTTCGTCAGAATTATATTGCTGTGTTTGGACACATCTGGTCAGGTGGCTTTCTTGGAAAAGGCACAGTCACAGTGAAAGAATCAGCTTTAGAAAGAGTGGACTTTAACTAGGCAGACAGATGGCTGCATGAAGAAATGTGATTTCAATCAAGCAGCCAACAGAAAAAAAGATAAAAATTCTAAAGACCTGAAGAAATCATGCATAATAAAGAAAATGAATAAGAAGTAGATTAGGACAATATTGTAAATCATTTTCCAGAGCCTCAGGATAAATGAACTAATCCTTCTCATCTCAATGCTGAATATGCATAATTTGTAAAGCAGTAGAATAACTTGCTTAAAGCATTTTTTGACATTTATTGAGTATCAGATGAAAAATATGGCAGCTATAGTTAGGTGCTCTTTAAATTGTGCATTTCCAGTAAGTATTTGATTTACTTGACCAGCATTGATAAAGCTGAAGAAAGCTTGACTGACCTTGTGGTTGAATGGTACACAGTTTAAAACTGGGTAAGTGAAAGACAAAAAAAGAAGCCAAGGTAGATATACTACACTGTTAAGTTAAACAAAGAAGTAGACAAACAGTGAATTGCTGCAGAATATGGCCACTGTCATTGTTGTTTACTGCATTAATTGATGACGAGAAAGATTTAACAGTCAGTAAGTTTGATAGTGATATTTCTGTTACCTCTTTATTTCTTCTTTTTGCAAAAGATTTTTGGGGCGTGTTTTCCTTTAGAAGTGTTTATGCCTCACTCTGTTCTCTATGTCTGTGCTTTGGTCTTCCTCTGTGAAATGTCATTCCACTTTGGGTTTGATTTCAGTAGTATTTCAGTTTTACATCTGGAAATCCTCCTTCTGTGTAACTGCAACAAAACCAAATTTGTGCTGCAGAAGCAACAGAACAAATTTCATCTTCTGTTATCAGAAGAGATAAATTCTGCTGAAGTGATGGACAAGTGCTACTTTACAGCCCTGATAAAACACTAACGACTTTGCTGATTCAGACATGAGATGTGTCTGGATCACATTCTCACTTTCATAAGTGGGCAATGACAGATAAGGACAGAGAAACAAGCTTAAAAACAAGGTTATTTGTAGTGTTGCTTTGTTTCTCCAATACACTCTTTAATGACTCATGAAGCAGGGATTTTGTTTGAAGGTAATATATTGAGTTATAGTCGTCCCTCTTGCACGTTGCATCCCCCATATTGAGGTTTCAGATCTTAGCGGCATGATATTTTAGCGATGTAGGAGACCCGTTTCACATGCACGACCTGCCATGGTGGTGGCGATGGTGGTGGCGCGGGCAGCAGCAGTGGTGGCGCATGCAGTGGCGGCACGAGCAGCGTGGGCAGGGACGGTGGCGTGGGCAGCAGCAGGGGCGTCATGGGCGGCAGCAGCAGCGTGGCCGCCATTCAAAGCGGAAGTAGGGCTTCACAGACCCTGATTAAGACCATGGGTGCTCAATATAGGAGACCTGCCTGTATTTAATCAAAGAATCATAGGATATCTTGGTTTGGAAAGGACCTTAAAAATTATCTAGTTACACCTTTCACTCCAGGTTGCTCAGAGAAAATCTGATATTTTTTTTCTTTTAGCTTTCTCAGTTGTAAAGCTAAACCTGATATAAACACTTTCATAAGTTGGAATTGATGATCTCAAAGGTCTTTTCCAACCTTGTTAATTCTGTGATTCTGTGATTTACATTAACTATACCATCTGACATTGACAGACACATTATAAACTGAAGACAACTAGTTTCTGTTGTCTGAGTCTTGAATTCTGGCTAGTTCTAATCTATTCAGAACTTCATTTATCAGTGTACAAGATGCTTTCAAATAGGAATACATTGTGTGTTAAAGCAATCTCTGTAGTTGATGAGTGACTTTTAGTAAGTCTTAGGTGCAGCTGCTGGCTTATTGAAGCCATACAGATTCCACTTTCTAACCCACACATGGCAAGTTCTCAGCTCAAGTAAAGCTCATCTGCATCTACTTGGAAATTACGGCACAGACCTGGCCATATTTTTTGGAATTTGGATTTTGGATAAATTTGGATTTTGGAATTTGGATTTTGGAAAAATCAAAAAAAATCCATAAAAATCCACTTTAGTACAGTGGTAAGCGTCCCCACCTGGCGTGTGGGAGACCCGGGTTTGATTCCCGCCAGGGAGACGGTGTTAAGAGTTGGACTCGATGATCCTTGTGGGTCCCTTCCAACTCAGTGATTCATAGCAAGCATTTTTTTTTTCGTAGCAAGCATATCTTGAAATCAATACATGTCCTAGAGTGGTATGTATATATTCCATATCTTTGTGTTTTGGCTTCAGTTTATGAGCTATTTTGTTGTGGATGCTGGTCCTTAGCAACACCAAGGTCATTTTCTCTCTCTATCCAGAAAACGAGAAAAAAAAATTCAAAAACTGAGAAGCGGCAGTTGAAGAGAAAAAAAAATTTGGGGGTAACTCACACAGCAGTGGCAAAGGCAGGGAACTGGTTGGAGCTCTCTGGCCTGCTGTAGTTGTGTGGGGCTGGAGAGGGGCTTCTCTGGTGAGTTTTTCTCCAGCTTTTGGGAGAGCCCCATTTTTTTTCTTGTTTTCTTTTTTTTTTTTTCTTTTTCCTTTTTTCCTTTTTTTGCTTTTTCCTTAGATATATTTCTTGCTGCACTCCAGGCACTAGAAGAGGGAGACAGGACTTGCAATTCTCTTCCCCTGCCCCCGGGGGTTCTTCCTCGTCATCTCTTGCTTTCCCCTGGAGTGCCTGCATCAGGACTCTGAGCTGTAGTTACTCTCTGGGCACCTGAAGAGTTTCTTCTGGGACTGTCTGGTGGAATCTAATCGAGACTGACAGGAGTCTTCACATTCAGGACTTTCCACATGACAGGACTCTTTACATCACTGGACTTGTGGGATATATCAGGTTTTGTTGTTTAGTACTGTTGTATCTTAACTTGTCTGTTTACTAAAGTAAATAGTTTGTACTTTTCACATTTTGCTTGGTTTTTTCCGAACCTGGTGAGGGGGAGGGGTGGTTTATTTTGGCTTTTTTTCCTTTGGCTCAGCCCCAATTCGCATCAAACCTCATCAAATGGATCTGTGTCAGACTTCCAGTCCTGCAATCTATCATTTTATCTCCATCTTCACAGGTACCATGCAGCTTCATTTATTTTCTCTTAACATTCAGAAGACCATCTTCTGTATTCTGTGCATGTCAATAATATTTAGCAGACCAGGGCCAAGTATAAAGTGGGAAAAATTCATAAAGCTGCTTCTCACCTTGAAAAATTATATTTATTTTTCATTCAAATATGTATTTAAACACAAACATGTATCTATAGTACCTCTAGAACTAGAAGTTTATCCAAGTTACAGAACACAGACAGATCCCAGGAGACACATTTTGCTTTTACGTGATTCTGCTTTAGAATCACAGATTCATATATGACATGCTATTGTAACCAAATTGTGGTGCAAAGTTACAAAAAGATGGAAACAGCATTCAGTACATCTCCAAAACCCTAGCACTCAAAGAAGACACTGCACAGGTTATCATGATGACGTATTTCATGCCTTCAGACAGTGCATATGTTATGATTTGAGAAATAGTTCTCAGAATTGCTAACAATTTTAATTGTTGTCCATGCTCACTACTTATGTACGTGTCACTAATAGATGACTCAATATCACAACTTATAAAAAGCCTATTGAAGGATTTCATGTCAAGTACATACTTCTATTAAAGGCTCCCACATCAATATGTTTGCATGACTTGACTACAAAAGTGTGTGGCCTTGTGCATGTGTGTATACAATTCTTCAAAACCAAAATCAAATGCAAGTCTTTTTACCAAAATGAAAATTTCATATGGAATCTTTACCAAAACAGCAAATTTATGATGTTTAACAAACATTTATAGATCATCTCTCTACTCTGGTTTTGTGATACAGTGAATCCCCACTGCATCGCAGCTTCTCCTTTACGACCCCGCCCATTTGCGAAGTAATTTTTTCGCAGTCTGACTTCCGGGGTCTGCGAGGTTCCCCAGAGCACGCATGCTCAGTGCTTCTGCTTTGCCGAGGGGCGGTGTCGGCTCTCCCTGTGAGGCGGGACGGGCCCGCCCCCCGGGGAGGGCACGCAGGGAGGGTGCACAGTTTCTCCGGCTAAGCCTGGCGTTTAGTGGCCCGCGGCAGCCTGGTGGGCCAGCAGCCCCGGCGGGCTAGCAGCCACAACCCTGCAGCAGCCCCAGCTCTGCAGCAGCCCTGCCCTGCAGCAGCCCTGGCCCCGCGGTAGCCTGGCCCCATGGCAGCCCCCAACTCCGCAGCAGCCCCGACAGCCTGAGATGCCATGCCGGGATGCCGTGGGCACGTGCATCTGGGTCGGGGCGGGGGAGCCACAGAGCGGGGTTTGTGCTGTGGAGCGCGGCTGCAGCAGCCCAGAGAAGCCAACTGATTCTCGGGGAGGGGTGTCTCCTGAGTCAGAGGGGGCTCAAAAATGGTTCCCTTTGCTCCCCTGTGTTGACAGTCCAAAGGAAGAAGCAGAAAATTGTTTGGAGTGCTCTGGACTGCGGGGCGGGGGGAGCAATGGGCGTGGCCTGCATGCATATTAACGACCTGCACTTCTTTGCAACTTTGGCTTTCTGCGAGACCCCTGGCCTGTCCCCTTCCTTGTGAATGAGGGGACATAACTGTATCTCTCTCTTATACATTCATTCCTTTCCTCCTATTGGCATGCATAAAGATAAAGCAAACATTGTTCTTTCCCATGCTTGACACTTAATATGGTGTTCATGAATTACTTTTATAGTCAACAGAATGTTTTCCTTTACTTTCTACATTCTAAGAGCTGAAATTTTCTTACCTAGCCTTAGCTACAAGCAGTCTCCCTCCTGTCAAATTCTACTTGCAGAAAACTCCAAATGAACCATTTCATTGTAGTAGCTGGATCTGACAAGACACATTAATAAAATTTGATGTAATCCACATACTGAAGGTATTGCACAAAATGGACTTCTCAGTTCTCTGGAGAGTATTCTGCATGTTTGGAGAGAACGCAGGTTTCAAGACTGACAGGCACTGACTTAAAACCTCGTGTTTACTTCCCTGGCCATGAAATTCTGTCAAACAAAATATTTTCATATATTTTTGCCATGGGTTGCAGCCATATGACCAGCTTTGTAATCAGGGATATATTGCCTGTGGAAGAATGAATGTGGATTCTTTCATTTGTCTGTCATAAGTCACATGAATCACTTGGAAACATAGATACATGTAACATTAGGACCTGTTGAAAAACAAATGCTAGTCTTCTAAAGAGAACTTACAAAATTTGAAACAGTTTTAATTTCTTGACTTTGGAGAACATTTTAAAGATGGCATTAAAATTTGATATCAGATAATAATAATTTTCTCTTTCTTTACTTTATTCCTTTGTGCCTTTATTTCCCTTTTCTTGCTGGGTATTCTTAATAGACTGTTGAATTTTAACAAGGAATGTAAGTATATTCTGTAAGAATTCTGTATTCAAAGATTATATGTGTACCAAAAAATCAAAAAACAAATTCTAAAACACTTGCAGCCTGAGAAACATTCACATTCAGTGTTTTCAGATGCCTTTGACCT
This sequence comes from Pitta sordida, assembly GCA_013390025.1. Classification (NCBI taxonomy): domain Eukaryota; kingdom Metazoa; phylum Chordata; class Aves; order Passeriformes; family Pittidae; genus Pitta; species Pitta sordida. The sequence goes on along the minus strand of WEKX01008951.1, from coordinate 83,124 downwards.
ATGTGCAAAGTTTTGATCCACCTACTGACAAATTATTAATAGTGAAAAGAATTTAAGCCAGTGATCCAATTGTTTGCTACAGATACTTATTCCAGCCCTAGGCGCAGAAATAACTGACAAATTAGGTTATATGCATAACGTAAACAGAGATGAAGAGTAATTCATCTGCTGCTCAACTCTTTATTGCATAATACAAACTGGAGATAATTAAATCAAATTTCTAAGTAACATGGTTTAAATGGATGCATGTCTGTTGTTTTGCTCCTGCTAGTACATTATTATTCTACATAATTTTCCCTTCTAAAATATTTTTTTTCCTTTGGTGATAATTACTGTTCTAAAACCACAGTCCTTCCTTCAATTTTTTTTCTGTCTCTCAAAATCTTTGGTGAACATCTCATAAAAAGAATTACAGTACTCGATTTTAAGACAACTACTCAATAATATACCATGTTATTTAAAAACCATTCCTTAAAAAATCAGTAATGTTTAACTGAATTTAGTAGGGAAAAAACAGTGATCAAATTCCTGTGTATACTGCCACCTTAATGTTTTCCATATTCCTACATAATGCATCTTTTAAATATCTGCCGATTCTAGATTTCTTATTTTAAAAGTATATTGTTTCAACATGAAGAATTTTGAGATTTTTCTAAGCATGTCCTATTTGTGAATTGTCTTCTGTCACCATATTCCTTGTACTTGACTGTGTGTTGGAGTTCTTTAGAAGGCAGAAAAATTAATTAGGACTATGGTGTAACTATTGACAATTGTTATGCATATGGGTAGGTATTTTTATAAATATTACTCATTATGCAACATTTAAGAGATAAATCCTTTGTCTGACTCCTCTGAGAATATAAACAAAAGATGATATGAATTAAAAATCAATTTGTTAGGAAGATTTGTATGACATACTTAGGTATATAAGTTGCTGTTCTTTGATGTCTTTAACTTGTCCTCACTAAGATGTATGCAATTACTCTTGATTCTGTTTTTGATTCAAGCAGTATTGGATACTACTCCACTTTGCTATCCATGCTCTGGTTTCTTTCCAGAAGAAGGAAAAGAGAGCAATAGAAAAGTAACTGTTTGGAAAGGGATGTTGCTGTCTTTGCCCAGTGAGGAAGTTGGCTGCAACAAAAACATGAACTTCAGTACAGGAGAGAGAAGTTGAAGAATACTTCACAGGTTCACAGGTTATTCTGAGTTGGAAGGGATCCACAAGGATCATCTAGTCCAACTCCCAAGCGAACGCCCACCCAGGGATCAGGCCCACAACCGTGGAACCATGGGCACCACACTCCATCCATCCAAGCTTCCCACCATCTAGACCATGGCACTGAGCTCCTCATCCAGTCTGCTCTTAAACACCTCCAGGGATGGTGACTCCATCACCTCCCCGGCCAGACCATTCCTATGTGTGATCACTCTCTCTGTGAAAATCCTCGTCCTAACATCCAGTCTAAACCTCCCTTGGTGTAGTTTAAGGCTATGTCCTCTTATTCTGGTGTTGTCAGCCTGAGAGAAGAGTTTCACATCCACCTGACTACAACCTCCCTTCAAGTAGCTGTAAACAGCAATCAGGTCACCTCTGAGCCTCCTCTTCTCCAGGCTGAACAACCCCAGTTCCTGCAGTCGCTCTCCATAGGGCTTGTTCTCCAGTCCTTTCACCATCCTTGTCACCCTTCTCTGGACCCTCTCAAGCAGCTCAACATCCTTCTTAAACTGGGGAGCCCAGAACTACACACAGTACTCAAGACCAGTGGTCTTGAGTAATGTGTGGTCTGACCAGTGCCGAGTACAGGGGAAGGGTAACTTTCCTAGTCCGACACACTGTTCCTGATACAGGCCAGGATTCCATTGGTCCTCTTAGCCACGAGGGCACACTGTGTTAGTGTCTCTAAAATCGGGCACAACTCATATGTTTTCCACAAGTAGCTGAAATTCCCACCAAACTCATCTACACAGAGAATTCTTGTACCCCTTTGAAAACCCGTTATTATTGTCAGCTTTGTTGCTGCTGTTGTGTCTGGCCTTTTAGATTCTTTTTTTTCCCCCTTTACTGTAAAGCTGTCCTCTGTAGACTTCATGAAAGTCAAAGAAATCAACAGAAGTGTTTAAGATTTAATTTGGAACATTTCTCATTTTAAGTTTCATCAGTCAAATCCTCAGATCTGATTTTTCTCATCCCTTAAGACTCTTCACAATCTCAAGGGAAAATAGCTCTCAGGCCACAGGACTACATCTATACATCTTCAAAATCCTGTATCTAAGACTGTGTTTCATCCATTGTAGACTGTCAGCTTTGCACAGGTGAGTGATCATCTCTGCCCTAATAAGGTTGGGACTGTAGTTTGAAATCAAATTTGATTCCTTCCTCTTTGGAAGGAACAATATTATTTGAAAATGAAATACAGGCCTTTTGTTTAATGGCCACTGCATTATAGTGTAGTCAGCCTTCCTGTAGCCATACAAAAAGCAAAATGTGAAACAGTAATTTCTTTACCAAAAATTCCCAAACTTGGTAATTGCACAAGAAAATGGCAAGCCTACTTTTTGTGTGTGTGATTTCAGTAAGCAGATACTTCCTGAGAAATAACTTTTCTAACAAAATCAAATTTTACTTCTGCATTTCATATGGGTCTTAAGGAGACAGTTCCATAAGCTGTAGAGTAACAACATATTTAATGCCTCAGTTCAAGCTGATATTGCTCAATACAGACACTTATAAATAAACTGTTAGTCATGGAATACTAGTTGACTGTGTAATGGTATCGTTAAATGAGCCACATATACCCAAACTGCCTTTAATGCATTTGTTAACTAGCAAGTTTTCACTGCTTTGCCATTGAACAACTTCAAAGCAAATGTTTTAGAAAAAAACCACAATCTTTTTTCTAGTACATGTGAAAATATTGAAGTGTATCAGGAGTCAAGCCCACTAATCTACATCGTTGGTTAGTTTGAACCACGGGTAAGCTGCAGACTACAAGTGCATATTTGCCCTATCTGGGTTGAGTGTTTTCCAGCCACATTGCATTTCCCTACAAAATCTCAGGAAAAGTATGTTCTGACTCTTTTTTTTTTCTGTTTTTGCAAATGAAATCTATTTATAATGTGTTCCAGGGAAGATTACCATCCAGTATAAACACAATAAACTCCATCGACATAGATGGAGTTTTGCTGTTTATACAAACTGACACTACTGGTCTATATATATGTAAGGGTTGAGCTCTATGACCTTCGAGGTCCTTTCGTACTTTAATGATTCTATGATGTTATGTTGTGCTGTTTTCTATTTGAACATGATTGACACTTACTATTTGATTTTATGAGCTACAAGACAATATTCGAATCTCTTGAATTCAGCAAGAGATTTACTTCAGTAAATCATACTTCAGTATTCAGCAAGTTCTCTTCTCCTTTATTTTGTGCTTCCTGTATTTTCTTGCAACAATTTCAACAATGGACTTTTAAAAATATTTATTTCAGATAGACTACAGCCTGAACAATCCAAGCAATAGATTTTCCCCCTTCCCTGTGTTCCCATCCTAACAGAAAAGCTATTAAAGCAGGCAGAAATCTGATTGCAGTCTCTGTTTTCAAGCACTGTGGAAATTGGTAAACACATGATATTTCTTTCAGTGATGGTGAGAAAAATATTAAAGAGTATATAAAGTGAATTAAGCTTTAGGGTTGGGGGGTTTTATATTTCAAGAAAGATATTTGTGCAAGTGCTCTGTATGAGAGAAATAAATAATTTGTTGCCCTTTCAGTAACTCCCTCTTGCTATTTCATTTTCTCCTGTCTATTTACTTGGTTTCATCATCCTCTCCAAAATACTTAAAGAATCAGCTACCTTCTCAAGTTTCCACTTATGTTATTTTTTGTTCAGATGAACCAAGTAGAATGCTGAAAATGTACCCTACAGCTGCTGGTACCCAAACACAGACAATGAACATGATTCAAATATCAGACAAAGAGTGAAATGAGAATACGAAGCTGGATAAACCTGAATAAACATTTAAGTTAATCATGGACAGCCTGTGATTTTATAAAATAACCTAAATGACCTGAGTCTATTATTTGCTCTCTGAATTAGTTGCTCCGGACCAGTTACAAGGACACTCAGAAGATCCCTTTACCTGTAGCCTGAACACCTGTTTGTGAGATACATGGCTATTCCAATAGCACTGAATGAATAGTTTTGCTTCAAGGAAAACATAACATATTAAATATGCACTCTTAAAATGTATTAATATTTATCCTACTTACAGGGACATTGCCAGAGAAGGAGGCTCATCTCATTTTTAAGCAGCCTTCAATATATCCTAGAATATGTATTCAGAAATAGTCTACTTCTATGAAAGAGATGCCTGAAGACAGGCAGGCTTTTGAATATGGTATCATCTGATTAATATTTAAGATCAGAAGAAAATTGATAATGCAGCTGGAAAAAAAATGAAATAAAATATAGGGAAAGATTTCCTTCCCTGGAGGACTTTTGACCAATGGAGCCTTGTGTAATTTCCTACCAAATGTGAATATATCAGGTTCCTTTAAAGTAGTTTCATAGCAAGCATTCAACTGTATGAGATGTACAGCTATTGGGGATATTTGATATCATCATATTTTGCTTGCCATTTCTAAATAGATTTCATAGTTTTCCTCATTTAAAGAAACTTTGCACAGCATTGCAAAGGATATAATTTGTGGTGGTGTTTAAAATGATCACGCTAAATGTCACATTGAGCCCCCGGGTATTGCGGGGCCAGAGGCCCGGGACTGGCACACAAAGGCTGTGATTTTTGAAGATAGTGAACTCAGGAAAATGCAATTAAGCCCCACCCATCGCCCTGCCCCTGCTGCTGCAGTCAGGCTACCCGGCTCCTGGCTCCCTCCCTTG
>WEKX01008951.1:52513-70188 GCA_013390025.1 Pitta sordida | reverse complement strand
TTTACTTGAACAACCTGCTTGGGGATGTGGTAGTGTCCCCATCACTTGAAGCTTTCAAGATGTAACTGGACAGTGTGCTAGATTACCTCATCTAGCTCTCTTTTCCATGCAAGCTTGAACAAAGTGAAATTTTGAGGTCCCTATCAACCAACACTGTCCTATGATTCTGTCAATAGACATGTTCAGAAAGCATTTTGAGTGAAGAAAAATGAACTTTGATGGGAAAACTAGTAGGGAAACACTTCCAAATACCTGTGGAGAAGGAGATTGTCTTGTGAGCACATTAAAATGTATAGGTTTTTATAGCCTAGAAAGGCACTTAACAGATATAGATCTGTTCTTTTTAAACTGTGTGTAAATACTGGAGTAGTGATATTTAAACAAACAGATAACTGTGGTATAAAAATAAATAAACATAAACCAGGATACATTTAAGCTAAAAGTTTTGAGGATTTTTAACTCTAGAATGAATGTTCCAGTAGCAACCAGAAGAGAAAGTACATTTAAAGGTTGACATTAACAGCAGGAAAGTAAAGGGTATAGTGAGAATAGCTATTTTTAGAGATCAGGTAAATACAACTGTAATAGCTTGAAACTTGTAATTATGCAATCAAACTCTCAAAATTCCAGTATAAAATTTGATTTGACCCCTTTTGATAGCTTTCTGAAAGCAATAAGCAGCAAAACAACACCTTCCTTTTCTTTTTTTCTTTTTTTTTTTCCCCATAGCACTAGTTCTTTTTACATCCTATAGGTCATCACCAGGCAATGCTCTGTACCCAGCAGTGAAGTTACTCTTTGGCTCATCAAACAGTAACAGGGTGCATTTCCATACTTGCAACACTGCACTGTGACCATTCATACTCTGGATGGAGGCTGAATTGTGTGCCTGTAAATATTCCAGGGGCTGGAACTTCACAGAGGCATCTGGGGAGTGGAATGGTGAAGCCCAGGTTATATGATGGAGCTGCTATGGAGGGAGAAATCAGGGAAGAGCCAACACTTCTTTCCCCAGGGATTGCCATGCTGTCTTTCTCAGCCAGGAAGATACTTGTTTTTTAATAAGAGCGGATGACATCACGTTATTACAGCCTGGTATAACCTTGTGAGTGTCTTTATGCCCTGGGAGTCAAGAAAAGAAAAAGCCTTCAAGCATAGAAGGGTCTGATGCCAGAAAAATTCATTAAAAAACTCTCAGGATACAATGAGGTTCCCATTTTAAAATGCCAAAACCCATTGCAGGCAGTCTGAATGTTAACCTGCAGATAAAAGATGCTTTCTTTATATTCCCAATGATGCAAGTTTTGACCTTCCACTCGTCATTCCATATTTGCAGAGAGTGGAGCACAGAGCCTCCAGGGCTAGGAGAGTGAGAGAATAGAAGCATTGAAGGAAAAGCACATCTTTCATTATGTGTGACAGGCAAACAAAATGCTCCCTTATACTGAAGTTACATTTTAATAGCATCACAGTCTTTGTTTATCAAATACAATATTTTTGTGTTTCTATTACATACTTGAGTTTAGGCTTCTTTTCTGCAGAAATGACAACTCCAAGTATCAGGGCAAAGAAAAAAGAAGGTGATTTTAATCTAAATTCTGTCTGCACAAAGCTCTTTTCATTACAAACCCAGAAGCCAAGCACAACATATATCTACAACATTTGATTAAGATCCACGGAGTATTAAGTATAAACTTATGCACAGAAGTTTCCTGCTGTAGTGCTGCTGCTAAGATATTGAATGCTGATCTTTTCCTTTATCTCTTTTCCCAAAGACACTTCTATCTCTCAGGTATCCTGTACTGAAAAGTAAGTTATTTTTCATATAAAAACTCCTTAAATCTGTTCTAAAGATCTCTACTGACATAGCTTGTTCCAATATATTTGAAAGAAAAATCTACCAAAGGGGAAAGGTATACAGGTAATCTAGTGGATTAGGAGTCACACAGTCAGTCAACATTTAAATCCTTTACAGATGGAAAACTAGTGAAGATATGAGTAAGGTGGTTAAGACTATTGTCAGGTTCACAGAAATGAGCAGAGAAGATGAGCCTGGAAAGAGCTGTGAATTGTGAACCACTATGAAACTCTGTCTTTTTCAATGCTCATTATTATTACACAGTTCAGAAAAAAAGTCACTTTATATTCACAATCAATAACAAGTAAATTGTTATTGATTAGGGAAATTTAAAATGTAGTAAAACACATTACAAGTAGATATTTCAGTCTTTAGAAGTGAAGGCATCTGGAGAGATTATTTTGGTTTTCATCAGCTTATACCTGTTTTCAGGTCACATACCTCTCTGTGGAGCCAGTGGGAGGTACTGCAGCAAGATACAATAACAGGTATTTTTCACTAAAATTTAAGAATACACTACATCATTTCTTCTCTGTACTATGTCATGAACATATGTACAATAGGGGGCTTTAACAGAAGCAAAATCAGGCTACCTAGTCTTTAGCATATGCATGTATGGACATCTAAAGTCCATATGACTCGGGTTTGTTTCAGGTTTTTCCCTTCAATTTTGCAGCCACAAATTAGGATGTAGTTATTAATTACATCCATTCTAAACAGCCAGGAAGCTTTCCTTAACATCATTCAATATGAATGAGAGGTGAAAAATGTATAAAATATGCTAGTGCAAATTTTAGATTCAAAAAAGGCTGAATTCAGAACACAAAAATGCAGAAAAATGCATCTTTTTATATATAATACTAGTAGTAGAGGCTTAGGAGTCATTTTTACAGGACAAAGGGGAATGGTTTTACACCAAAATAGGGTGGATTTAGTTTAGATATAAGGAGTAAATTTTGTACAATAAGTGTGGTAAAACATTGCCACAGACTACCCAGAGAGGTGGTAGATGTCCCATCCCTGGAAACATTCAAGATCAGGTTGGACAGGGCTCTGAGTAACTTTTTCTAGTGGAAGATGTTCCTGCTTATTGCAGAGGCATTGGACTACATGACTTTTAAGGATATTTTCCAGCCCAAACCATTTTATGATTCTATGATTATTCCTTGTAGCTTTATTTGTTTCCCAAGATTCTGAAAGAACATGTGCTAGTGGGACTAATTTCCTAGCAGGGCTTTATAAAAGGCATGATGCAACCCAGAAACCCAAGATTTCTGGTGAGGGAAAATCATACTTTGAGAATAACCCTCATGGACATCTGTACAGTTTGCATTTTACATAATAGCTGTTTAAAAATTTGTGACTTATTCAGGAAAGGTTCATATCTCCTGTGTTTTTTTAAATGAGACAAACATCAGTTAAATGAGACAAACATCATTAGCAGTGATGATACTGTTTGCCAAAATTCTTCCTAATATTTATTTGTAAAGGATAAATGAACTGTTGAAAAATGCTTGATCAGAGATGTCTTGTAGAAAGTAATTTTCAGAGATCATGTTTAACAAAACATTAATTCCCATCACAACACCTAGTATAAACTAGCTTCATTCTCTTAATGATATTTTTTAAAAAGCTACCCTGGATGCAGAATAAAAAAATTAATAACAAAATTAAAGGTTCTAGAAGCCTCACAGAGTTTCTGTTGTCCTCGTCATTAAAGCAGTCCTCTGTCTTTACCTGATTAAAGCAGCTGCTTCTGCACTCTAGGTGATTTCTGGCTTGTGAAACACCTGTAAACAAATCTGTCAGATGCAGAAACCAATTCAGAGAGGTCACAGAGCTTCCATTTTTAAACTAGCAGGAGCTTAACTGGTCCTATCTACACGCAGAACAGCACATCTTAAGTCCACAGCCATAAGGTCGTTGCACTCACAGAGATGGAGAGCAGCCAAAACAAGCTTTGGCTGTATGACTCAGCACATGGCTGTGACACTCCTTGTAAACTTGCTCTTCACTCTTCCTTTTTCTCATTCAGCATGGAAGACAATCTTCCAAGGACTGTTTGCATACAGTGGTGTGTAAAACCCTCAGTGCAAAAGTATTTGATACTGGCTCATTTTAAATTTGACCCTCACAACCTGACTGCCAAATCAAGGCTATGATCCTTATCTGGATGTATTTTCGTCCAGCTTGGCAGGAATGTGGAGTATGTGAGCAACCCTATTTAATGATTCATAAATTTAATACCTATGAAACCTCTTCACTGAAATGGTCATAGGGAAAAACGCCAAACACACTAATAAACCCTGCAAAAAACCCAACAGAACCAAGAAATATAACCAAGGATACTTAATTCTGAAAATCTGATATATTATTTATATAATTTTTATTCTTGCTGTGTGCTTTAAATCTTTTGTAACAGTTCCTGTGCCTGCAAATACACTAGAAATCTCATCGGTTAATTAAGCTAGTTCTTATCAGAAATTACAGTAATAGACAACTAGCCAAAATACTAATCTCCCAATGTGCAGCTTAAGCTTTGTACCTAAAATCAATCATATTTGCAAGTAACCTTCTATGTTATACATACTGCAGCCTAGGGTTAAATACCTTCCCATATCTAGTTTTTGAACTTGAGTCCCCGGACTAACTCTGTCACGTTCAGTAGAATTTCATTCTACAAAGAACCCCACAGATTTCTACAGAATGTATGATGTAGTTATGTTTTTATCATCTGAAACAAGTCTGTCTTTGGGCTCTATGCTATCACTCTCAATACAAACATTGCAGTATTTTTCGTGTTAACTGTATGGCCTTTTCATTGCATCCTCAAAGGACCATGCAACATGTTATTGCTCCATCACAGATTAATTTAACTTAGATTTCACGTGAGACAAGGACAGTCAACCTAATGTTAATACTTGTGTTCATACTGTATACCTTACATTAACACTATCTTGCTTCTTTTCTTCATTGTTCCATAAGCTACTGTGTCCATAGCTGTAGAGGTCTGCTCCTATTTTCACAGCAGGATTTAGCTTCTTCACAGTAGGATAAAGGCCGTTCAACTTCATAAATTATATTGATGTGAGGAAAAAAGGCAACTTGTGTGTGTTTTGTTTTGCTTTTCATTTTGTCCAAAAAAAAAGAAAGACAATGATTGTTAGTGAAATCGGTTTTAATTTGCTTTAATGTCCTTGCTAAAATAGCTGTGTTCATAGGAGAAATCTCCACTTTTAGGTACACAGAGTGGAAATATCCCAGAGGTAGATTTTGGATTCTATAGGAAATCAAAAAACTACAAATACTCTAAGCATTGTTTCTGAAGCTCTTGTGTCAAGAGAAATCACAAGGTTTGCGGAATCTCACAGCAAAACCTGCTGTCTCAGCAACAATTACTGTAGATGTGCTTACAAACTGACACCAGCGATAATGTCAGTGTGCAGCTGAGATCTTAAATGAAACATATTGCTCCACCCCATCTTATTCAAGCAGATTCATGGTCAGGGAAGAAGCAGGCAGAGAGGTAAAGAAGATGTAACTACATTTGTGTGTTTGTGTTATTTATATGTATATATACGTATGAAAATTCAGTCATGCATTTAGAAATGAAATGTATGAAAAGGTGAAGAGGGGGAAAGAACACCTGCCACGCTGCAGGGGATCCAGGGCATCAGGAAAGCAGCATGATGCCAGCAGGTCACCAGGGCAGCCGGAGCCTGGTAACTGGCAGCCAACATGTGGCGAGGCCAGCAGGCAGCAAACACCTGGGCACCTGGGCACCTCAGCCAGCAGGAACCTGGTACAGAGCAGGTGGATGGGGCGGCAGCCAGGCTAGATACCTGGCAGCTGCTTGGGGTCAGCTTGTCAGAGAGCTAGCTACACAGACCCATAAAAATGGCTGTTTGCTTTTTCTGTTACCTTATGATTATTCATATACTTTAACCGGATAGGTAGAACCTAGCTCCTCAAAAATGCCTTTAGTGGGGAAGGAGAAGCCTGTGTCAAAGTTTAATAAATTTTCCAGCAGTCATTTTCAAAGAACTGTCTCAGTTTCAGCCTATCTTGACCAATACTGGAATGAAATTCACTTACTCACATTAGTCATTCATTAAACAGTACTTGTTTTAAGTACCATGGTCCATATTTAAATCTCTGAGCAAGGAAAGCTATCACATTAACCAGTGTAAAACTAACCACAGCAATAACAACATTGCAAGCTTCTTCCGGTGAGCACTACAGCAAGGAGATTGTTGTTTTGAATCTCCAGAGGAAAAAGTAAAATTATGAAAGAGCTGATGGCATTCATGACATCTCTGCATACTTTAAGGCACAACACTGACTGTTACTACTGAGAAACTGGTTTTGTATGTCTATCCTGTCTCTGATGAGTCCTGCAGAGCACAGCAGCCAGAGAATAACAAGTGCTATTCCTGCAATGTCAATGCCCAGTTGTGAAGGGACTAGCTGGAACCACGACGCAAATTGAAGAGATTTTAAGATTTGATGTTGCACAGCTCATTAAGCTCTTAATGAAAACTATGTTTTTTCTATGCATTTTACAGACTTCAGTCTTTCTCCAAAAAGTCAACCATACAGCTGCCCTACTCAATTAAAAAATCTTTCACCAGTTTCAGTCATCAGGGATAAAACTCAATAGACATGAAATTAAATCAGAATCCTTCCTTCAGAGAGAACAGACAAAATCTGTATACTGATCAGAATGTGGGTTTATTCTTTCATTCTCTTTTTGTTGCTGATACATCACTCTCTATAGAGTGTGTTTTCAGCAGGAAAGTAAACTCTTCACACCCTGGAAATTACATGTTGCAGTTTCCCTAAGTGTATAAGCAGATGGTTATTATGTAGGAAAGAAGACGTGGTATTACCTCTGACCATTACATCGATAGAATTGCACAGCTAAATATGGTATTCATATTTTAAAAAAAGACTTTGTCAATAAATATTTTTTTTAAAAAAGATTTTTTAACCCAGTGCAGTGCTTTAATGGAAACATTAAAGAGGAAGAAAACTCAGGGAAAATCAAAGGGAAAAAAACCCCAAAAGCAAAAGCAAAAAAACCCCAACCTAAACCAAAACTAGCTACATTGAAATAAAAGTGTTAACAATTACTTTGCTAGTGGTATTCGTTCCAGAAATAACCGCTGAAATGCTAAAATAATGCAGTCCTTTCAGAGTTAGGTTGCTCAAAAAACGCAACAAAAATAGCTTATTCATTGGATTGCACATTATTAGAAGACTAGTATTTATAACCTGGTTTGTGTGAAATACTTTAAGAAGCAATCCACAGGTAAAGACTATAATACATATTCACAAAGGGCAAGAGTTAAAACTATGCAAGCAACCTTGCCTGTTAATTTCATGACTGGAGTGCTTACCTTTGCAACCTTTGCATTTTCTTCATTAAGACATTCTAAGTAATTGATCATTTTTATAGTGTTCAGAGTCTCAGATGCCATGGAAGCAGGCTGAAACTAGGGGAGTGGTTGTAGTATTAAAATAATTAGGAGTGAGTTGTGGAAAAAGTTGCTGATCAATACTTAACCTTCCCAGTTCAGTCTCACACAATGACTTGGCATTATTTATGCTGTGATTTTTTTAACATCTTCTTATGTTAATCTGTACATGTTTTTATCTGTCAGTGTGCACACATACTTTTTTCCCATGCTGTATAATATGTACTTACTCTCAAAAAGTATGCTTTGTGATGTAAATGTACTCTGCTACCTATTGAAAGTTAAAATGCCAACAAACTGTTTCTCATTAGAGTGGTTTGCTTTGTTTCCCAGGAAATCTAATAATCATAGTTTGTCAGCACAGTTCCTCATTTTTCATGTTATGGTTATTTACATTATGTGGTTCTAGTGTTCCAGATTTGCAGCTCAGCATCATAATATATTATTAATAAGATACCTTCCTTACTGTGAAATTCTCTGTGAAATTGAGAATCAATATTTGTTAGAACTTTCAGAAAAGGAATGAGGAGGTTGTCAGTATGAACTGGCAGGAGTTTGTTGTTCTGGAAATCCTCAGGTATTAGCGTAAACAAGAAAATCACTTTGACCAATTATATTTGCTCCAGGAAGAATACAACAATGCTGTGTGATGCAGTTATACTCAAGGTGCAGTGGGAAAATCATAAACTCATATAATCAATGAGGTCAGAAAAGACCTTTAAGAACTTCAAGTCCAACCATTAACCCAGCACTGCCAAGTCCACCACAAAACCATACTCCTAAGTGCCACATCTAAGTGTCTTAATTATTCCCAGGGAAGTACCAACCAAATCCTTGGGCAGCCTGTTCCAATGCTTCTGATGCAGAAAACACTATTTTATTTATATTTTTGGAGTGGCAGCGGTATTAGGAGTTCTTCTTTGAATATAGGAGGTAAGAAAATAACAAAAAATATCATTTTCATGTTCAAAGTTTACTGTAATACTATAGATACAAAAGTTATGTAACAATGTTACACAAGTTTATCTTAAACTAGTTTTATAGCTAACGATTCTAATTGAATTTGTACTGCAACTAATGAACAGGAGGTAGAAGTTATTTTGGTTTGGTCAAGAGAATGTTGTCAAAAGGGAGTGTTATTGTCCAGTGGGTAAAGACAAATATTGTCCAATAGCAATAACCATTAACAATAGATACAGTAATACCTCGCTGCATACTTCTCTATTGCGACCTCGCTGGCTTGCGAGAAACTTTTCTCACAGACCTGCCTCAGTGATTAATGAGCTTCCCAGCCAATGCATGCACAGTGCCTCTGCTTTGTCGTGGGCTGGCACTGGCGTTCCCTGTGGTGTGGGACTGGCCTGGCCCCATGGGGAGGGCGTGGGGTGCCTCTCACTCTTGTGACGCCGTGCCAAGATCCCTGCCCCGTTCCTGTATGTCTCCATGCATGGTCCCTACAGTGGAAGGCTCACACCGTGGTATGCCCTGGGCGGCCGCTGAGACCCACCGCAGCACCACCATAAGCCACGCCGTTCCCTGTTGCTCTAAGCCCGGTTGGGGGACTGACTCCTGCCAGGTGCATTACAGTTTCCATGGCTACAGACGGGGAAGGCGTTGCAGTCTGCACATGGGGACTGCACACCCAGTGCCCCTGGTGAATATGTAACCCCAGGGAAAGTGGGGGTGGGCTGGCTGCAGCAGCAGTGGGGCAAGCACTGTGTGCTGGGACAGGGCAGCAGCAGGACGTGCCCATGCTGCTGCCACAGCTGATGTGCCAGAAGGAAGCTTTTGTTCCCCCATGCCCTGCCCCAGATGCAGCAGGGGGAAGTGCTGTTCGGCTGGGTCAATACAGCCAGCACTGCCTCTCCCGGGACTGGTGGATGTTAAAGGGAAAGAAACTCCAACACCAACGCCACCCCCCACCATAAAGTGTCCCTGGTGTCACAGTTAAGGTTTCCCAGGCTCCAAGAGCACTTACCGAAGTCTGGGGACACCCCTTCCCCACCATGGCCCAGAGCTTCCCCTCTGCGGAGGCAGTGCAAGCATGAGCGGTGGCAGCAGCCTGGTGACAGCTGTGGAAGCAGCGGCTTGGCTAAAGAGAAGCTGAGGGATTCTCTGGGGGTCTCCCCAGGCAGAGGTGGCTCAGAAACACTTCCCTTTGCTCCCCTGTGCTGTGAGAGACCGTGGAGAGGAGTAGAAAGTGCTCCCCAGTGCTCCTGATTGGCTGGGGGGGGAGGGATGGGCATGGCCTGTATTGATATTAATTACTTGCTCGTGTTTGCAAATTTGACAGTTTGCAAGACCTTGGGGAGACCCATTCCTCTCAAGGGGTGAGGTATTACTGTACTTGTTGTTCATTGAAATATTTTGCATTTATTCCAACTGAGAATATTCCACACAAATTGACCTAGTCTTAAAACTTTTTATTAGCTTTCAGTTAATAAAAACAACACTTTGACAAAATATAAAAATTTTGCCAAATTGAGGTGAATTATGGATTAGAGGAATTTAGAAAAGAAATTGAGGCTTCTTTTCTGTTCTTCTGAAATAAAACTCAGCTGACTGTAGTTCATTTATGGACAAACAGGGGATACCTCTTCTTCTTGGACAATTGTGTACACACCTTCCATGATAGAGAGACACTATGCTTTTTCTTATGAAATTCCTATAAGTTAAGTCAACAAAACCAAAACAAAACAAAAAAAAGAACACTGAGTAATAAGTTCCTATCCATCAGCCGGTATGGATTTACAATGAGCATTCAGCATGAAATATGACATCTCTGCTGATAGAATGATTGCCTTCTACCTTCTTTCTATCTTCTTGGGATATGTTCCAATAGATATCATGTAAAACAAAGACCAATTGGATAACACTGATTTTACCTCAAAATTCAAAGCAAATATATAAGTATCTCTTATGTGAAAGAGGTTTGAAGGGGTGTTGGTAGGTTTGCTTTGTCTTGCGGAAAAAAAGGCACTTCAGTCTCAAGAATTCTCTCTGAAAGACAAACCAAGATTCCTTTATTTGTGTAAAAAAAGGTTAAAAATTGGTCACATCCACATTAATGTATTTTGAATGCAAAGTTAATCTGCTTGAAAGCATCAGGAAGATATCTGAGCAATCCCTATTAACAAATAGCTCTTAGTAACACAGAGTAGCAGATTTTTCAAACAGGGTGAGAATCCATTTGGAGATACAAAACATAATTTCAAGGTTTCCCAGGTATCATAATGAGAGTTCTTTCTTAACACTGAATATTCATGATGCATCATAAAACTAATGATAAACATAAAAACTGATGTGAGTGTTTGACTAATCTGTTCTTATTTGTTTGGAAGAGCTGTAGTAATTGCCTGATTTGTAAATTAAACATCTGCTATGGGAATAAAAAAAAACATAACTGAACATATTCAAATAAATTGAATTCACCTTAGTTCCATAAATTTTATTATATGGGTTCATCAATTTGATTATACATGAAAGTTGCAGCTCTATGAATGGCACTTCTTAATTTCCTTTTAGATACTTTATTTATTGCAATAAATCTTTTCTGGTTCTAATAAACTGCTGTTCTAATTAAAAGTTTTGGTTAGGCTGGTTTTGGGGTTTTTTCTGCTTAAGATGGTCAATAAAACAGCCGACTTAAGTAAATTTAGCTAATGTGTTTGTTTATTACTAAAATGTTACCCAGAACAAACAGAATGTCAAAAATAGTCTCTACTTGCATAAGAAATTAACTTTGCATTTAGAGTATCCCTGTTTTGCTACCTGCCAAGTTTCAAACAGTGAAAGATGAGGACAAAAGCTAAAAAGAAAGACTAAAACAAAAGCAAAGACTAACCAAGGGTGGGGAATATTTTCTTTCTTTTCAGTAAAAAGGCAAAAAATTAGTACTTTTCCACATTAGATCTGCTAAAAGTAACATACCATATGGACTTCTTTTTGCATTGCAATCATCATTACTCAGCGCAAGGACACCAGAGGTAAAGGATCTTCTTCCTTGATTCTTATTACTAATTCCAGAGTAGTAAGTAATGATGGTCGCCTGTTGCATAACTTCATTGATCAAATAGAGTATGTTGTCCTTCTAGGTCTTAGGACTGCAGAACAAAAGTTGGAAAAATTCTTATGCAGACATTGAAAATGCCATGTTGAACTCTCCCTTGAGACTCACATTTCCACAGAAATTTTAAAGTAAGAGTAAATAGCTGATATATGACTGGATTTTAACTCTTCATGAGGTTATGAAACTCGATAAAATTTTTCTTAAATAAAAAACTCAGAAAACCTTCAGTTTTTCTGTGTTAGAAGAGGCTTCCACCTTGCTTACGACTGTGCTTGAATGCCTTATCCCTTTGATATAGGGAAATTTTGTAGCATTTAAACTTCAGCTTTTCCTTCTCAGTGAGGAAGTTCTTCACCAAATTTGATTTACAACAAAGAGATGCCAGAATTCACCAAAAGCTTGGATCCTCACAAGTCCGTGGGACCAGATGGGATCCACCCTAGGGTGACAAAAGAGCTGGCAGAAGAACTCACTAAGCCACTCTCCATAATTTACCAACAGTCATGGCTTACCGGTGACGTACCAGAAAACTGGAAATTGGCTAATGTGACGCCTATCCACAAGAAGGGTCGGAAAGATGATCCACGTAATTATAGACCTATCAGCCTGACCTCAGTTCCTGGTAAAGTCATGGAACAGATAATCCTGTGTGCTATTGAACAGCGCCTGCAAAATAACCACAACATTAGATCTAGTCAGCATGGATTTAGGAGAGGTAGGTCCTGCCTGACCAACCTGATGTCCTTTTATGATCTTGTGACTCGCCTGGTTGACGACAGAAAGGCCGTGGATGTTGTGTATTTGGACCTTAGCAAAGCCTTTGACACGGTTTCCCAATGGTAAGCTTCAGGAGAAACTCTTAGAGCATGAGTTGGATAGGAGCATTCTGTGTTAGGTTAGGAATTGGTTGGATGGATGAGCTCAGAGAGTGTTGGTGAACGGTGCCACATCCAGCTGGCAGCCAGTCACTAGTGGAGTCCCACAGGGATCAGTGCTTGGCCCAGTACTGTTTACTATCTTTATTTATGANAGGTAACCTGATTGCTGTTTACAACTACCTGAAGGGAGGTTGTAGTCAGATGGGTGTAAATCTCTTCTCTCAGGCTGACAGCACCGGAACAAGAGGACATGACCTCAAGCTGCACCAAGGGAGGTTTAGGCTCAATGTTAGGAAGAGCTTTTTCACAGAGAAAGTAACCTCTCAGTGGAATGGTCTACCCAGCTAGGTGGTGGAGTCACCATCCCTGGAGGTGTTTAAGAAAAGGCTGGATGAGGAACTCAGTGACATGGTCTAGATAATGGGAGACTCAGATGGATGGAGCATGGTGCCCATAGTTCTGCGGTTGTGAGTTCGTTCCCTGGGTAGGCATTCACTTGGGAGTTGGACTAGATGATCCTATGGGTTCCTTCCAACTCAGAAAAACCTGTGAACCTATGAAGCTGTGAACCGGTGAATTGAATCACAGTACAGAAATTGCTAATCATAGACTGAAGTCTGGAATGAAGGTCAACTCAGGAAACGACTTGGAATAGTCATCATTCCAGGTAACCTCAATCAGGGACACCGTATCTAGAGGTAAGCATATTAATTTACAAATCAAAGACAGTCTTTCTTCCTTTCAATTCATTTAGACTTGTAGCTTGGTCCATACAGGTGGACTTCTGCTCAACACCCCACACTACTGTGTCATTTTATTCAGGGTGGCATTTGACATTCAGTAGAGTAGCAATAAAAATTGTGCTTGTTAGGAATTAATGGCAAAACTGCTATTGGCTTCAGAAGCCAAACTCCTACACTCTGCATTTCCAGTGTTTTGTTAATCCGTGTTAATTGTATATGACATTGAAGAAGGATTTCTTTTAGGATTTTTACTGATTCCAAATTAGTAGGAAATTAAATTACTCTTTTGGTTTTTCATTTACATTGTGTTCTCATCAAACAGGAGTTGATCTCTTTTTTTGCGAAATTTTAAGGAACAATGGCAAATCTCCAGGAAAAAATCACTCTGTGTGAAGCCTGACAGATTAACCACACCACTATTGTACATAAAAAAATTTATAAAGATGCAGTTCTTTGTTAATATTAGAACCCTCTTTGCCAAATGTGAATCTTAGTTTCAGAAATTCAAATTGTGGTATTCCTTTTGAAGAGTTTTCATTGGCATATAGATGGCCAGTACTCCTGTATATCCATCAAGCTGCATTTCAGAAGCCAAGTCCTCACCATAAGAAGTATATAAAACATTGCATCTTGACTCTACAGATGCATTTAAACATTAACTGAGCTTTGGGAATAGGGGAGGAATGAACTGGCAAGATAAATCTGTCTAATACTTAGTCACTCATAAAGGGACATCTTTACTTAACTTGAGGCATTTGAATCCCACTCATGGCTAGTAAGGAGACATAAATTACAAGTCAGAGGCTTGGACAGTAATGCAGTTGTCTAAAACATAGAAATGCTCTGAAAAAAAATCAGGGTATTTTTCACAACATGAAAATCAGTCCATCATTCAGAGAGATAAAGTGATCGTATTACATTATCATCTTAGACCTTTATATTGCTCCAGGGTTTTAGGTTTAATAGCAACCATTACAGGTTCACAGGTTATTCTGACTTGGAAGGGACTATTTCTTGCTTTCATTCCACTATCCAGAATAGCTATTTAATAAACTAGCTTGTCACCGTAGCAGTAAAAATTAGAAATAAATTATTTTCCTCATTTCTGGAGTAAACAAAACCCCATCCTCTCTCTTGCAACAATTCTTAGACTGAACATGTGACAAAAATAGAGAGCTCTTTATTAATTCATAGTAAAGAAATGTAGTATACACTTTTCTAATTAAATCTGTCACACACAAAGTAATGGAGAGCAAAATCATAGGCTAATCTTAACTCTGGAACAGGTTTCTAGTACTACCTACCCATCTCTGTGTAGGGCTTCAATCCTCACTCACTTCTATGACTCCTGTATGAAGTGAAATGGTTTGGGAAATAAGTCCTGAACCTCTGCTTCATAGGAAAACACACTCTGCATCACAATAATACTCTGCATCACTCTGTAGATACACTCTCAAATTACTTCCACTGGAGGAAATAATAAATTTTGATACATAAAAGCACTCAGCAAAATAGCCCTTTTTCTCCAGCCTTCCTCAGGTTTTTTACTGGTAAGACAAAATAGTTTTATGATTAATAACAAAAGCTTCCCTTCCCTTCTCTGCTAGTGGGACATATTTGTGTGTTCAGAAATACATAGGACCGCAGGTTTTATCTTCTACACAGCTGATGGTCTGAAGCCACAGATTTTTAGGAGCCCTTGCCACTCTTACATGAGAAGAAATGTAAGTATTTTCCCTAAAAATACCACTGAAAATTCAGACTTAGCAAGGGCCTACTGCTATCCTGGGTTTTCCAAGACACCTCAGATAAAATACTTAAGTTCCTGTCTCACTTCCGTCTCTTGAAACCTAACTTCACTTCCCCACTGGCCGCAGACAGAGTCCTTCAAAAGCCGTTGGCCGCATTTCACCCACCCCAACAAAGGAAAAGGGAGGGCGACTGGATTGGTAGCTGACTGAAGTGAAGATTTCCAGCAGGGTATATCACCTCCAGCTTGATGGTTGGCTTTCTTGGTCATGTAGCTTTGGACTGCAAAGTGAGCTCAAGCACTCCTGCCATGTGCATCTGTACATGCACCCTCAGGTGTGCTGCAGTGCCACAGGCTCTGCACACTTAGGAAATTTTAGCTGCAGAGGTATAAGTATAGGCTTGGGTTTTATAATAGCTTGGAAGCAGACTACTTTATGCTATAATTCTCTGCAGTTTTTCCACATTGTTGATTGCCTGATTTGATTTCTCTTCTTATCCTTGCCAAGGTAGTGTCCTGAATGCTGATGGCAGAAAACTTGGCACTCCCCGAGGCTGTAAATTCTATGGCAGCAAATATTGGAGCTGGTCTGTAATTTGTGATATATATTAACTGCAATAATGATACAATGCCTGTGGGTAAAGCAGTAGAGGGAACATAATGTAGCTAATAACTATACATTTGATGGGGTTTTAATTTGTGCTTTGTTCCCTCTCCCACCCTCAAACGTATCTTGTGTGTAATACAGTGATCTCCCGTTACTCGCGGGCTGTTGGGTCTGGTCCACCTCACGTGAGTTGTGAAATCTGCAAAGATAGCGAACTCACTATGTAGTCAAGTACTCCACGCCTGTAGCAATGCCCCCTCCCCTAATAAGGTCTGGAGGATGGGTCGGAGAGCAGGGTTTGTCTCTGTTGTCTGGCTCTGCTCCGCCGATGTGGGCGAGTGTTGGAGCGGGTGGCAGGGGGCGAGCAGCGGCCCCGAGCACACAATGGCACACACACAATGGCAGCCCCGTCACCCCGGCTTGTAGCCTGGTGGAGGACAATTCCAGCAGTGCAGGCGGTGGGGACCGGGGATGGGGCCCGCTGTGCTCACCCTGCGAGCAGCGGGCGGGGGAGAGGGGAGGGGCCAGCTGTGCTAGCTGGCACGAGCGGTGGGGCCGGGGGCCGAGCTGACTGGGGACACAGTACGTTCTGCGCACGCGCCAGGTATCAAAACTCGCTGGAAAATCAACAGCGAGTATTTGATCTTGCAAATTACGGACTGCGACTATGCAAAGGATCACTGTATTTTAACCATCTCATAACATTTTTGTGAGGATAGTTGTTTGTAATTACACAATTATATCATCTACTACACTCAGCTTCCTAAAAGGCAGACATAATTTTTCAAAGTTTTCCTCATTTTTAATTTCTTTTCTATTGATTTACATTTTCTATTTTGAGGCACATACTGATGAGAGACAAAGGTTATGTACATATTGTTTTGCCCAGACTAACCCTTTGACATTTTAAAATTAATTATTTGAGAACAGTGTGGTTTACTTCTATATTTTTAAGAGTCTTGTATGCTAATAATTTATGTGGGGAATTCTATTGTACTTCTCTGTACAATAAAAATATCTCTTATGCTCGATTAGAGGGCAGCAGTTTTCCAGAGAATACTAACAAGAGAGAAGGAGAGTTTCTTAAATTGTTTGCTGAAACTCTTATCTGCAATTAATAGTATAAGACAGCTGGAACTCCCTTAACAATACAGTGCTTCTGGGACTAAAGGTGTTGCTTGACACAGATTGATAATTTATGCCTGTGAACGGCCGCTGGGATATGTCTAGTATATAACTGATGGACAGTAGTAACTGAGGATTTGTATCTGGAGCATTACAAGATCTCCATGGTTTGAAAGCTTTCAAGTGCTTTATACAGCCCATCACAGTCAAGTGATGTAAAGTAGGTCAGGTTCTAGGAGGAGGGAAGTGAGATGGGAAATCATCAGTTGGTACAGACATTAGCACATTGTGATCTCATCCACTGCTGCGAAGTTGTAACACAGACTTGATAAAGTTTGCCAAAAATATTTTTCTTTCTGTATCTGCCAGTGACTCTGTCTCCTCCCTACATTTATGTCTGACTGCAACATGTTCTAAATAATAATGAGCTATGTGGGACAGTGTTAATGCAATTTGTATATAAATGCTAAGTAATATTTTTTAACAATTTTGTACAAAGTTTTATATTGGTAAACATGAACTGCAAAAATACTTGTCTTTTCCAGTCAGATGTATACATATCATCAAACACCATATATAAAATGCAAATATTCACTTCTCAAAAGATATTTATTGAGCAAGGAAATCTGTCAAATTCTTATTTATTACTGTGTAATTTTATGTGGTTTATAAGATCTATCTACTAACTTTCAGTAATCATTCTGAATCCTTAATAAAAATGTAGGCAAAAATTCTAACTAAGGTTTGTTGCAGGATTTTTAGTGCTAATGCTAATTTTCATGCTTCTTTTATATAAATTCTCCACTTTTATCAGCATAGAATAATGAATTATTTTATTTGGTTTTAGTTTTCCTTATAGCCCTCTGTGTGTACATAAAGACCCATTTGGTTGCATACATTCATCCTTGAATAAAAAATCCACATAGTGGGTATGATATAAGCATCCATATATATGGAATAACTCTTAAGTGGAATAAAGGACTGTGGCAAGAACATTGCTAAATGTAGTTCAGTGCAGAACTCCTCTACAATTACAGAATCACACAGAATCACAGAACATTCTGAGTTGGAAGGGACCCACAAGGGTCATTGAGTCTAACTCCTAAGTGAATATAAGGGTTGGAGCCACAACCCTGGTGCCATGAACACCATGTTTTATCTATCTGAG
>WEKX01008951.1:36826-52500 GCA_013390025.1 Pitta sordida | reverse complement strand
CTCCAGTCCTTTCACCATCCTTGTCACCCTCCTCTGGACCCTCTCGAGAGGTTCAACATCTTTCTTAAACTGGGGAGCCCAGAGATGGACACAGTACTCAAGATGTGGTCTGACCAGCGCTGAGTACAGGGGAAGGATGCCATTGGCCCTCTTAGCCACCTGGGCACACTGTTGGCTTATATTAAGTCTTCTGTCAACCAATACTCCCAAATGCCTCCCCATTTCACCACTCTCCTACCACTCCTCCCCCAGCCAATAGCGATGCATGGGGTTGTTATGTCCAAAGTGAAGAACCCGGCACTTGGACTTTCTAAATGTCTCTTATATAGGTTATTTAAGAGCCATATTATTCATACATAATCTGACTAGACATATTGAGCTTGTTTAGGTACTGTAATATACTTGTTATACTCTTTCACTTTTCTATTACCTCATTTTTAAAGAAACGCTTCATCAAGGTGCTGTAAGACCATATTAGTCTAGTTTGAGAGTGCAGTGGTTTAGCTATAAAGAGAAATATCAAACATGTCCATGCTTCTCATTAGTTTTGAAATAGAGGTTCATGGGAAAATGACACTTTGTAATAAAGACCATTAAATATATTTTTCTACCTTTTATAAGAACTGCTGTCAGGACTTATCATTTTGTACAAGATCATTCCAAGTACATAGTCAGTTGTTGTCTTAAACATAGTTTCACTTATCTGAATTCTTCCTTGTCTCCTTAGGCTACAAATGTTATGAAATAGGATTTTATTAACCATTTTAGCATGTTGCTGTTTACATATGCCAAGTTGTATACCTATCAGATAAAACAAGAATCTTAATGAAGAAATGTAAATTTAAATTTACCTGACAATGTCAGGCATATTGAAGACTTGAATTTAGGTAGTCTCGTTGCTTTAAAATTAATTGCCTTTCCCACAGTGATCCTTTCAGATTCTTCCACCAGATGTACAGAGGAAAATATTAAAAGATAAAAATACCATTTTACACAAAGAGATGGTTGCTTTCCAGATGAGTGAAATTCTCCATTGCAGTGAAAGAGGACACACAAGTTTGTACAGTAATGAAAATATTAGAAAACAGTCTAGAAACTCCTTCTGAAGTTGCAGAAAAATGCTCTCCAGGGGAAAAGATGGCAGTTAGAAAGAAAAAGATATTCTTCTGTGTATACATCCAATATTCATCCAGTATTCATCTGGCTTATTCCCAGAACATAGTTTGGAAATTCTCAGAACAACAGCTTATGGCCTTATCTTTACATTAGATAGCCTCTGTTTAAAACACTGGAGGAGGTGGCAGCAGAACCATCTCCTTTCCTTCCTTCATCACTCTCAGACATGTTACTGAACATTACACTAGGTGAGAGTGATGCTCACCCTCTTTTTCTAGCTGGGGGATGTAGGTCCTGTGGGCCTCTCCCAGCTTGGAGTGGCCTGTGCAACTGTGAGGGATCTAGGTTTATGTTCACCACTCTGGGGCGTGCGTTCGGTCTCTGTACGGGTGTTAGATGGTGAGTTGGACTAGATGATCCTTGTGGGTCCCTTCCAACTCATAGTATTCTGTGATTCTGTGATTCTGTGATTTCCTTTGTCATGATTGTAAGGTTTTATCACCAGATTTAATGGGAAGGGAGAAGAGTACTTTGTCCAATTAAGATTAGCAGCAAACCTTAAAATGGGTGGGAGATGGGAGCTGCACCCAGGTGTCTGCTATACAAAAAAGGATATCTCTTCTCCAACACTGTCATTTTAAAACAGGATTCAGAGTCATCTTTTAAATACCATTTATAATAGTTCCCTCAATGCAAGGCACGAAATATCATTGACTCTGCTAGTCTGAGTATCAAATTGTTCCAACAATTTCATTAAACCATTAATAATCCTTTTAAATGAGCAATGACTAATCTACTAATTTGTAAACCTTGTTGTTGAATACAGTGATAGACATCATGTACTTTCACTGTTAACAAGTGTCAATTCTTGGGCATTGTGACAAGTTTCATTTGTCAGTGTTGATGCAATTTGCCACAGAGTTACTACTCTTTCCATCAGGGTATCCACATTTGGACTAACCAATTTTGCCAAATAAATCCCACACAGTTTTTCACAGCTTGTAAATAAAAATAGCTTATGTCAATTCTCTGTGCTGTCAAAGTGTATAAACATGATTCAACATTCCATTTGAAAAGAGAAGTTAAGGAAATTCAGAGATTAATTTGAACATTACCTAATTGCATATGTCTCATCTGTTTAGAAAGCCATTAGAATTGTTTTCTGCAATAATAAATAATGGCTTGATGAAACAGAGAATAAAGTTTTTTGGTAGGGAAGCAAATACATGATGCTATTTCGTCACTAATAAATTCTGTAAAGTCTTGAAATTAGACAAAAGAATTAAAAAAGAATATTCATTCCCTTCTCCCTGTCTCCTAAAATCTAATATTTAGAGATGCCATCTCATCTAAAGATAGCTGTACTAGTGCTTGTGTCTTTTCCAATTTCATTTATTCAGCAGGAAAAAAAGAACTTGGACAATTTTCTGGAGGAAAACTCTTGCTTCACAGCTAGAGGCTCCTCATGCCTTGACTTGACTTCTAACAATGCTACCAGCTACTTCTACTCTTACAGATATAATTCAGGATGCTGCTTCTCTGAATCTCCCAGTCTTTTAGCCTTCAGAAGTCACTCAATCCCGGTGAAATTATATTGGCCAAGAATAGTTAAGAAGTTAAGTTAAGGAAGTTAAGTTAAGAAAGGAAAGAAATATCTATATAAGTACAGATATTGATCAAACACAATTGTGTGAGCATGACTTTCCTTAGGAGTCAGGCTAAAATTCATATAATGGCATGGTTTCTGAGTTTATGGATTATTATTTGATAACTATTATGATGAATATAATGTCTTTAATTTCTGGCTTTCCATGCCCAACCTGGGCTGTGCAAGCCCTGACACAATTATGTTCTCTCAAACCATACGTAAATATTTGTCCTGATACCTTAGGGTTATTTACTCTTGCTGATCTGACTCACATCTATACGTTATGAATGGTTTTCCTATACCTTGTTATCATTTCTTTTGAAATTCTCAAATCATTTTGTTGACAATAGTTAAGCCTTAAAAATTGCCTTCTGAAGTAAATATTTGCAATTTTAAAATGGGGCTGGGGGGAGGGGAAACAAGGTAAATCCATTAAATCAGTAAATCAGAAATTCTGTTCTGGTTATGTTTGAGCTGGAGCAAACAATCACTTTTTATTTGCCCAGATTACCTAGGCCTCAGATCTCCCAAAAAACCTGAATGAGTTTGCACCAAACCTAGTTCTATCACAGCAGTCACAGCTACCTGACACACTTATATTAGTCAAGCTTCCTAACCAACATTATTTTGATGGGACTGGATTTATGGCATAATTACACACAGTTATTACAGAGCAGTGCCAGGGAAGTAACATCTTGCAGGGAGTCATTGTTAAACCCTTGTGGGTGGAAATGGAATGTTAGCCTCTTAAATTGCCTGAGTTACAATGGAGCAGCATGTCTGCCCACAGACTCAGCTCCCTGAGAGAAATAATCCAGAAGACTATGATTTGGGTGCAATGATATCTTAATTGGGCGCGCTGTTCATTTGATATACAAAAATATGGAATAGAATCATAGAATCATTAAGGTTGAAAAGGACCTCCAAAATCATTGAGTCTAACCTTTGACCAAACACTACCCTATGTCAACTAAACCATAGCTCTGAGTGCCATGTCCAGTAATTTCTTCAACACCTTGTGATGATGACCTCAGGATTTTCCTCATCGTTGGTGACAATGTTCTATCCTGTGTCCAATGAAGGGTGGGGATTTTTCTTATCTCTCCTATTGTTGTTAATGTATTTATAAGAACACTTTTTATTCCCATTCACATTTCACTCCCATTCCCACACTCAATCACAACCAGATTGAGTTCTAACTGAGCTTTCATCTCTATAAGTTGACCTAATGACACTCTTGTACTCTTCCTGAGTGACCTGTCCCTTCTTCCAAAGATCATAAACAGTCCTTGTGTTTTCTCCCTGAGTTCCAGCCAAAGTTCACTTTTCAGCCAGACTTATCCTCTTCCCTGACAGCTCATCTTTTGGCACATAGTGACAGCCTGTTCCTGCACCTTTAAGATTTCTTTTTCTTTAATCTGGCTTTCAAGTGCCTTTTTTTTTTTATTATGTGAGAGAGTGAACACACTTGAATGGACAATTTCTTCTTTAATTGAAGCTGTGTTTGGAAAGGAAGGAAGGATTCTGAAGGGTCTATGAGGGTGTCTAGCATTTCTAGAAATCCCATTCCTTTAAAGCTGAGGAACATTGTGGAATGAGAAAAGAAGTCATGACTACTACCAGTTTTAGTTTGAATGATTGTTCCAGAAAATACCAATCATAAAATCTAAGTTATCATAACATACTCCAAAATATTTTTTTGTAACAGATAGCATTGCATACAAATACACATAGTAATTGCTACGACTTTAAGCTACTAATCAAAATAAATTCCCAGAGTAACACAATTTTAAGGTGAGAGTAGTTAGGAAAATCTGGCAATTATAATAAAATCTATTTAGCTATCTTAGAGTTTCACGGTAAGGACTGCCAAATTTAGGCCACATTATGATCCAGTTAATCATGCTGATTAATACCATTCTGGGAGCATAATGCCAATGATTAACTAGGGTGACTCGCCAAGTAAAGTGTTATACAGTGTAAGCAATAAAGCAGAATCTGACTCCTTCAGAAAATAATCTTCTATTTAAAGAGCTCATAGGATCATCCTCTATGAGAATGATATCATCAAGTTCTTTCTGGCCTACCATACACCTACACTGACTGTATAAAAGTGATATAATTTTTTTTTTAATTTAATATATGAACCTTGGAGAAAGAGAAGCTGCAGCCAAAGCAAGAATTTTTGAGTATATCAATAAGGAAGCATATTAGCAATACATGGACCAATAGTTACACTGTTGAAAAACATCAACCAACCAAAACTCCGTGAAAGCCAGAAAACTAACAATTAATATTTCATCTTTCAATTTTATAAAGATAATACTTTCAAAAAAGAACCAGTGTAGAAGAAATAATTTACTAAAATAACACAGTGGAGAAAATCCCTATTTTATGAAAATTTACTTTATTTGCAAGTTTTGTAAAACAGCATGAATATTCACTGAGCTTTAAAATGCTATGCTTCAGGAAACTACTTATTTCTTGTTCTTTTATCTTCTGAATGAAAATCTGACATACATACTTAAATATTTGTTTGAAATATCAATTTATTTGCTCTACAGGCTTCCTTGTGCTTATCTATCTCTAATTATTCTTCTATTGAAGTTGCTGCATTACCATAACAGAAACCCCATTAGTTACTCTTAGTATTATCTTCCTATAATCTGTTTCTTACTGAGTTACCGTATACATCAGGCTTTATTTCTTTGCTGCAGTCACAACAGGCTTTTTCTGAGGTATTTCATAGACTGGAGATACAGAATATTACTATTTCATTGAACTCTATCATACCTCATAAATGAATAACATGACGCCTTCTGGCTTCTCAGTGCATGTCAGCTTCAGATTTTTTCTATATGCAGTCACCAAAGTGTCGTGGTGAGATTTGAGCTAACCATTCAGATGTACCCAAGAGCTTCTAACAAGAGGCACAAACTGTGAATGGGGCTTTCAGTGATCGGTTCGTGTGTGTTTGTGTCAGCATTCCCCAGTCTGAACCCTCAAGCACCAGAGCCGCAGTAGTCCCTTATTGTGTTCACTCATTGCTTTCACCAGTTGCTTAAAGCAACTCTCCATTATTAAGAAATAGCAGAAATAGTACCAGTAATAATTTCCAGTACATTTTTACGAACTTATGTGAATATGAAGTTCTATTTATACACTGCCCTGCCACGTGTGTTGTCTAATCATACTTGAGTTGCTGTTCATGAAACCTCCTGTCACATGCACAGAACTGCAGTATTCCCACCACAATGGCAACCCTGCTGTTTGTTGCTGTAAACTAGAGAACATAAAAAATTCAAGCATGCTGCAAACATGTAATGGATTACTTGAATTTTTTTCTGGACAGCTACGTCATCCTTGAAGTGGGTAGCAGGTTGCCACTGTCATTCATAAGGGCAAGATGCCATATGCCTCTAGCTGACGAAGTTGCAGAATTATTCCTGTATCCAGGTTTTAGTAATCCAAAGATATGCTGGAGCTGAGCTCCACTGCTATTGTTTTTGCTCCGATGCAAATCTTGTGGTCTGCTGTCAGATTTCTACCAGGACCAGGATGTTTTGGACCATGACTTCACAAACTGTTCTCTGATTCTGCATCTCTTGTGGTACCCAGAGAAAACTTGGAAACAGACAATAACAAAGATTATTGTGTTTAAATAATCATCCAATATTAAAAATATGTATTGCCAGTGATTCTCACAAGACCTGCAGTTTTATATTTAATAGTATGACTTCCATGATGTTCATATGAGAAATTTAAGTTCAGAAAGAGAGCCTGTCTTTTGTACAGTAATCCCTCGTTACTTCACGTTTCATGATTTGCAGCTTGAATACGTCGTGGTTTTTTTTTCTCCTGGCTTTACTGGCTTTACTGTATTTACCATATTTATTGTATTTATCATATTTACTGCTAGTCCATGGATTTTCCTTATTGCAACATCTTTCTAGAACCGACTCCCCACAATACTCAAGGGATTACTGTATTTAGATAATAATCTCTTCCTCTAAACCAGGGGAACATAAATAGAGGCTCGTCTCAGATCTGAGTTCCAGTTCACATTGCTGGATGTAGGCAGTGGTGCCTGCATTTTATATAGGAGCTGGGTGGTTGGAATGCTAACTCAGGCAAATGCATCCCCACCACTGTAGAAGAGCATGGACATAAACTAGGTCAATAGACTAGAGTTCAGCTATCTACAGGATTTCAAAGTTTTCTTAAAGATATCTTTTATCATAAAGGTACTTTTGTTGTTTTAGAAGAGCAGATTGAAAGAAAACACAGAGTTTGTACAGTGTGGTCAGTCGGACTAGGAAAGTTACCCTTCCCATGTATTTGGCGCTGGTCAGACCACATCTTGAGTACTGTGTGCAATTCTGGGCTCCCCAGTTTAAGAAGGATGTTGAGCTGCTTGAGAGGGTCCAGAGAAGGGCGACAAGGATGGTGAAAGGACTGGAGGACAAGCCCTATGGGGAGCGACTACAGGAACTGGGGTTGTTCAGCCTGGAGAAGAGGAGGCTCAGAGGCGACCTAATTGCTGTTTACAACTACCTGAAGGGAGGTTGCCGCCAGGTGGGTGAGGATCTTTTCTCTCAGGTTGATGACACCAGAACGAGAGGACATGGCCTTAAGCTATGCCAGGGGAGCTTTAGACTGGATGTTAGGAAGAGGTCTTTCTCAGAGAGAGTGATCGCTCATTGAAGTGGTCTGCCCAGGGAGGTGGTGCAGTTGCCATCCCTGGAGGTGTTTAAGAGTAGGCTGGATGAAGCATTTAGTGCCATGGTTTAGACAATGGGTTGGTGTTGGGTTACAGGTTGGACTCGATTATCTCCAGAGTCTCTTCGGACCTTGCAAATACTGTGATACTGTGATACCAAATGGTAATCAGAGAACATGAAAAAGAAAGACTTTTGTTCTGCCTTCTGTTTATTCATTATATAGTAGACATTTCTTCTGCTGATAGTGATTAGCCCTCAAGATGTAAAACCTCGGCATTTCAATGATAATTAATTCTGATTCACTACTCCTCAGCTAAGTAAGTAAAGTGAAGGATACGTGCTGCAGAGTGTGGCGGTTTATGTTATGGAAAAGTTTGACTCCGAAGGGGGTTATTTGGCTTCAATAGTTTAAGCTCGTCAATGTCACTTCAAGGAGACTAAACATGCATCTGACTTCTAGACTTCCAAATAGAATTGTAATGTAAATGCTTTGCTGGCTATTAAAAGCAGAAATCTTCTCTTTATGTGTCCAGACCAGAATATGAAAAATAATGAAAAAAATCCTCAAAATACTTCTTCATTTTTTAAAACTGTATATAGGACAATTTCTGCCCTCATATATAAAATATTCTTAAGTGTAGTATATTTTAAGAAGGAAAATTATCTTGTGTTTTAGACAGACACAGCTATTGTGAGAAAAAAATATTTTTATTATATTGAACCAAGAAGTTTTTTGGTTCATGATAGAGTTCTTTGGAAAGATAACTCAGCTGTCAAAAATCAGAAATAAACAACTCTTTAAGTATTTTCAGTTAAAATCAAGTCCACAGAATTGTAAACTTCAGCCACTCACCGTAGTAACACAGTTATGTCTTTGGAAGACTGAAAGCATATTCTCTCCCATAAATCTCTCCCACCTGGATTAACATTTGGCAATGGATAACACAACTTTAACAGTCACTTGTTATGCTTGCATAGAGCAGCTTAGGGTGGTCATGCAAATTATATTGCATTTCCAACACTAGCATAATTATGAATGCAGTGATCTGATACGCTTTTCAGAATTTGCACAGAATGTTCTGAGCTGGAAGGAACCCACAAAGATCATCAAGTCCAACTCAAATGGCACCACTGCCTCCCCAGCGGGAATCGAATCCCCGTCTCCCACGTGAGAGGCAGGGACACTCACCACCATAATAAAGTGGAATTTTTTTTTAATATATAATTCATACTCCTTCTTGAAAGAGAAAACTTTCTCAACTAGAATGTCCATTTGTTAAGGTATTTTTCCTGTAATTTTTATGTAATCGCACTAAGTAAAATCATAGCCATATGTAATATTAAACTGGATGTAATATTTAAGATTAAATGACACATTTTTACTGCTTGATATTTACTCTACACAATTTACTGCAGAACACGGACCTTCAAGATTTATGGACAATACAAGAGAATGTGTGACATAATGTTATGGTGAGAGCCTTATTCTAAAACATTTATCCCTTTTATCAGACAGGCAAACAGAAGATTCCCTTCTCATCTCCCCTTCCCTTTCCCTCCCCACTCTGAGTTAGTTTCTTCCCTTGAGCAGCAGATCCCTTTGAGTCCCGGGGCTAGGGAGGAGGGGTGCTGTACCCTTCTACAGACTGGGCAACAGCGAGGTTTGGTGGCAACCCCTGCACTCAGAGAGAATGGTCAGGCAGTGCAAATCTGGTGAGCAGTGCCACCCCAGTGTTGCTGCCCTCCTGGGTAACGAGGCTCGGTGGCCCTGTGCCCAGGGAGGGGAGTGCCCTGGTGGTGATGGCATGGCAATCACTGTGGCAGGTCAGGCTAGTGCTGGTGCTGGTGCCACTCTGCCCGCACCTCCTTCCAGGGGTGCCATGTCTTGTAGCCTGTGGGCCGGACCTGCTGATGCTGTCTGCCCGCATATTTACGAACAAACATGAATGGATCTCTATGGAGCGCTGGAATAGTGGTGATTTGGAGATGCAGAAAATTACAAATTTAGTGAGTTAGGTAAGGGTATAGAGATTCAGGGATTTTAGTGAATTAGGGAAAATTTAGTGAATTTCTAGTGAATTTTAGAAGAATTAGTAGACTTTAAAATCATTCAGAAGGCCTGAGAGTTAAAGTTTAATATTAAGGGTGTCCTGCAGTGTCTGAAGGTAAACAAGAGTGAATGTTAGCCACAACAAGGGGAAAGGAATGAGAAACATGGAAGCTAATTGGTTGAAGAATTCATAGCAAATGACATAATGTTGAAAGGATGAGTATTCATGGGGTGATTTGCATATGTATGAGACAAGGGGTTAAAGATGGGTGACTCTTTTGGCACCTGGCAAGGGCAGGGGACACTCTGGTCCCTCTTCCTTGGCTCTTAGGCCAAAAATAAACCTTTTCTGTAGCATGCATGCAACTACCTTGACTCCTGGCTGATTTTCTTTAAATCAGTGGGAGTCAATGCTTTTGCATGGGAAGCATTGAGAGACATTGTTTGCTGCTATCTTCTGGAGGTTGGGAACGGGGCACCATGTTGGGCACAATGGCCAGGAAAGAAAATAAAGGCTGTGCTCTTGGCCAGAAATGGGGTAGGCCCAGGGGCCAGGGCAGACTGAGTAATAGCCAATAAGAAGGTGTGACAACTTGAAGACACACCTGCAAGGTGCGGGACTAGGAGACAGGCCCATGGCCCTATACAGCAGTCAGGGCTCACAGAGGGAAGCTGGTTTGTGGATCTCCCGAAGTGAGGATATCCTCTTTGCTTCTCTCATATCCACTGTTGCCATTTTGGCCCAGAACACGTGGCACTCAATTCCTCGTCTCAGCACAGCCTCCCCCCTGTTGACCACTGANATGGCACCACTGCCTCCCCAGCGGGAATCGAATCCCCGTCTCCCACGTGAGAGGCAGGGACACTCACCACCATAATAAAGTGGAATTTTTTTTTAATATATAATTCATACTCCTTCTTGAAAGAGAAAACTTTCTCAACTAGAATGTCCATTTGTTAAGGTATTTTTCCTGTAATTTTTATGTAATCGCACTAAGTAAAATCATAGCCATATGTAATATTAAACTGGATGTAATATTTAAGATTAAATGACACATTTTTACTGCTTGATATTTACTCTACACAATTTACTGCAGAACACGGACCTTCAAGATTTATGGACAATACAAGAGAATGTGTGACATAATGTTATGGTGAGAGCCTTATTCTAAAACATTTATCCCTTTTATCAGACAGGCAAACAGAAGATTCCCTTCTCATCTCCCCTTCCCTTTCCCTCCCCACTCTGAGTTAGTTTCTTCCCTTGAGCAGCAGATCCCTTTGAGTCCCGGGGCTAGGGAGGAGGGGTGCTGTACCCTTCTACAGACTGGGCAACAGCGAGGTTTGGTGGCAACCCCTGCACTCAGAGAGAATGGTCAGGCAGTGCAAATCTGGTGAGCAGTGCCACCCCAGTGTTGCTGCCCTCCTGGGTAACGAGGCTCGGTGGCCCTGTGCCCAGGGAGGGGAGTGCCCTGGTGGTGATGGCATGGCAATCACTGTGGCAGGTCAGGCTAGTGCTGGTGCTGGTGCCACTCTGCCCGCACCTCCTTCCAGGGGTGCCATGTCTTGTAGCCTGTGGGCCGGACCTGCTGATGCTGTCTGCCCGCATATTTACGAACAAACATGAATGGATCTCTATGGAGCGCTGGAATAGTGGTGATTTGGAGATGCAGAAAATTACAAATTTAGTGAGTTAGGTAAGGGTATAGAGATTCAGGGATTTTAGTGAATTAGGGAAAATTTAGTGAATTTCTAGTGAATTTTAGAAGAATTAGTAGACTTTAAAATCATTCAGAAGGCCTGAGAGTTAAAGTTTAATATTAAGGGTGTCCTGCAGTGTCTGAAGGTAAACAAGAGTGAATGTTAGCCACAACAAGGGGAAAGGAATGAGAAACATGGAAGCTAATTGGTTGAAGAATTCATAGCAAATGACATAATGTTGAAAGGATGAGTATTCATGGGGTGATTTGCATATGTATGAGACAAGGGGTTAAAGATGGGTGACTCTTTTGGCACCTGGCAAGGGCAGGGGACACTCTGGTCCCTCTTCCTTGGCTCTTAGGCCAAAAATAAACCTTTTCTGTAGCATGCATGCAACTACCTTGACTCCTGGCTGATTTTCTTTAAATCAGTGGGAGTCAATGCTTTTGCATGGGAAGCATTGAGAGACATTGTTTGCTGCTATCTTCTGGAGGTTGGGAACGGGGCACCATGTTGGGCACAATGGCCAGGAAAGAAAATAAAGGCTGTGCTCTTGGCCAGAAATGGGGTAGGCCCAGGGGCCAGGGCAGACTGAGTAATAGCCAATAAGAAGGTGTGACAACTTGAAGACACACCTGCAAGGTGCGGGACTAGGAGACAGGCCCATGGCCCTATACAGCAGTCAGGGCTCACAGAGGGAAGCTGGTTTGTGGATCTCCCGAAGTGAGGATATCCTCTTTGCTTCTCTCATATCCACTGTTGCCATTTTGGCCCAGAACACGTGGCACTCAATTCCTCGTCTCAGCACAGCCTCCCCCCTGTTGACCACTGAATCTCCCTACAGCCACCTTGGACATCCCAGAAAAGGTTCTCGAGCTGCTACTCTTCACCGGTTTATCTATCTTGAACCCTATTTCCCCTGCCCCTGGAATCCTGGGGGTACCCTGGTCTCTTTCGAACTTAGCCCCCTTGGGTTTATTTTTCAGCTACCTTCAGTCGTCATTGCCAGCAGTGGATTGTTCATACTCCTTGTTCTGTTGTTAGTGTTACTGTTATTGTTGTTATCTCAAACATAAATATATATATATATTTATATTAAATTTTCTTTTTTTTCTTTCTCCCAATGAAGTTCTTATTTTTCTCTCTATTATTCACGTATCTCTAAATTCAATTCATACCAGTCCAAACTGGCCCCAAGACATATCTCAATTGCAATCAAGATATTTCTTAATTCAAAGGTGGTGAATTTAGAGCTGCAACATAAAGTTCTTGACAACTCCTATAAATTTATGTTCTTTTGGTTCTTAAAACTGCTACATTAGTCCTCCCTTGAAAATGTTTACAGAAGTTTTAACTATGCATAAATTATGTTAATTTATCTTCAAAATCATTTAACAACATTGTTTACTGAAAAAATTACTGAACTCTGAGTGTATTTTATTTGAATTAACCATCTGTTTGCAAGTCTTGACTAATATTTTTATTTATTAACTCACAGGTATAGAAAATGCATGAAAACAGATAATACTTTTATTTGTTTAAATATTTTTCTATGGCTGAAATTAATACCTCTACTCAAAGGACTGTTATTTTATAGATTATTGATATGAAAAGCACAGCTAGCAAAAAAGTTCATCAAAAGGAAAAGCATTGCCATTACATCCAATGCTGTATGCATTAAGGAGCTTAATTAAAGAGGAAAACACTCTTTCCAGATTATTATATCTTAACTTTTGAATGGATTTATAGATGCTTATATTTCTGAAAAAAATCAAGACATTTCTGTGTATGTTCTTAAATATAACTTGAAGAATTTCACTTCTGTAAGCCAGATTTAAAAAGTTTCAATACAGGCAGGCCTCTTTCTCTTCATGTCCTCCAGATAGCGGCTTCACATCATCGCTGCGTGATTTTTCAGGGATTAAAGAGGCCCATTCTGAACTGTGCATGCATGACCTGACATGCATGAATATCCAAAGTAGGCAGTCATGAATATGCAAATCCCCCCTGCCCATACTTTCTGTGGCCGCCCATGCCTGCCACGGCTGCCCGTACCCCAGCCACTCCCGCAGTGCCTCCTCTGCCTGCTGCAGCTGCCCCACGGGGCAGAAGAACCATGCATGCTGGCCCCAGCCGCAGCTGTGCCATGCCAGGCATATCTCCCAGGAGGGAACATGACAGGCAGAGCTCAGAAGTCCGTACAGCCCTGCGGTGCCCCTCCATCTGCTGCAGCTGCCCCATGGGGCAGAGGAGACCAGCTTCAGTCCCCCAGCTGCACGAGGAACTTCCAGGAATGCATTGGAGCTGCTCCAGAGCTGAATTTGCATATTTTTGAGCTGCCACTCCACACTGATGGAGGGCTGTGCGGGGAGGAGTCAAGACCCGTTGTACAGTGGTATAGGAGGCCCGACTGTATAAAGCTGTGGGGTTTAATTAATATTTCAATTTTCCATCTGCAGTTACAGCTCTGTAGCCTTTAACCATGAAGTCCTACTAAAACATTCCAAATCACGCTGAGGTATGCTATTCGAGAAGGTAATCTCAGTGATGGAAAATGAGAAGCTGGAAGAAGAAAGAGAAACTATAAGGATGTTCTTCAAATGGCAACATAGGAATAGTTTTCTTTCTGGACATTCCCATAGCCACAAAAACAGGAATACACTGAAGTTAAACCTAACTGCAGGATTAGGGATTTACTGCCATAAAATAAAATGCAATTGGGAAATCCAAACCGAAACCAAAACCCATATGCAAACTACAACAACAAAACCAAACTCAATCAGATTAAACAGGACCTTTTGCAAGCCTTTGCAACACTTCGTTTTGGTAATACATCTTGAAAGGAAGTAGATGCCAAAAAATACCAGTATTTGAGGTCTTACAGTTCTGACTGACAAACTTCTTAGAACCCCCCACAAAATTTTTATCCAGCCTTGACCATTACATCCAGTTTGGAAACACGTTATACTTTGCAAGTTGTGAGAAATAAATCACGTTGACTGAAGATTCTTTCCATGTTCCAGCAGAGGATTTGCAGCACAATCATTGGATAAGATCAAATTGCACATTGAGTAATCTAAATTCAGTAGTGCCTCAGCAGTATGATCTAGCTTGCTTTAATTAATTAACCCCTCAAAAATTGCAGCATTGAACATCCAGTTGAGAGAGCAATTAATGTCTACAACAAATTCCGTCAACATTTCTTTATGTTTTATTCATATACAACTTCACATAATGTAATTAGGGATTAAGAGATTCTAATTCTGATGTTATTTATACCCTGCACACTGCACACTTCATGGACTAATTTGAACCAAAAAATAAGAAGATATAAAACTCTGTGATTTCAATTGCCTTAAGTTGATATTCTGCTACCTTCAGCTTATCTGTACATATGGGAAGAAGTGTTAGACACTCCACAGCATGTTCTGGCATGTTGAATAAAAATCAGAGAAAACACAAGAAAAGTTAACTAGCTGTGAAATGGAGAAACACTAGTCTTTATAAAATGGAGATATTAAAAAAAACATCTAAGCAAAAATTAAGGTCTTCTCATTTTTAAATGGAAATTATGACATGCAATTCAGTTTTACAGTTTTACTTAACCTTAAGATCTTGCCGGGTTCTTCACTTCGGACATAACAACCCCATGCACCGCTATTGGCTGGGGGAGGAGTGGCTTGAGATTAGTGAGGTGGAGAGGGACTTAGGTGTACTGATCGACAGGAAACGCAATATGAGCCAGCAGTGTGCCCCAGTGGCTAAGAAGGCCAATGGCATCCTGGCCTGCATCAGGAACGGTGTGGTCAGTCGGACCAGGGAGGTTGTCCTTCCCCTGTACTCGGCGTTGGTCAGACCACATCTTGAGTACTGTGTCCAGTTCTGGGCTCCCCAGTTTGAGAAGGATGTTGAGCCGCTTGACAGGGTCCAGAGAAGGGTGACAAGGATGGTGAAGGGACTGGAGGGCAAGCCCTATGGGGAGCGACTACAGGAAACTTGGGCTGGAAAGGAGCATCTTATGCTGGGTTACAAACTGGTTAGAAGGGCGAGCTCAGAGGGTGGTGGTGAATGGTGCAACATCGGACTGGCGGCCAGTCACCAGTGGAGTCCCACAGGGGTCAGTGTTGGGCCCAGTACTGTTCAACATCTTTATCGATGACATGGACGAGGGAATTGAATCCATCATCAGCAAGTTTGCAGATGATACTAAGCTGGGGGCAGATGTTGAACAGCCGGAGGGTAGGAAGGCCCTCCAGAGGGACCTCGACAAGCTGGAGAGGTGGGCAGGCTCCAACAGTATGAGGTTTAACAAGACTAAGTGCCGGGTTCTTCACTTTGGCCACAACAACCCTATGCACCGCTATCGGCTGGGGGAGGAGTGGCTCGAGACTAGTGAAGTGGAGAGAGACTTGGGTGTACTGATTGATAGGAAACTCAA
>WEKX01008951.1:21752-33709 GCA_013390025.1 Pitta sordida | reverse complement strand
GGTGAGTTGGACTAGATGATCCTTGTGGGTCCCTTCCAACTCATAATTTTCTGTGATTCTGTGATTCTGTGTGATTTTAACTGATGGATTTAAAAATTATCTGGATGTTGGAGATGGGTAGACAAGATGGACAAATATTCATCAGCACATATACAGAATAATTACAGAAAATGTACTGTCCTTAGTACATATAGCTAAGCCTCATAAAAAGTAGATGCAGTTAAATGCTGATTTTAATTCAGATTAGTGATGTAGTATCTGCCTTAGACTTTGTTAAGAAGTTACAAATTTGGACTATTTTTCCTATGCAGTATACTTTTACTATTGTAGTATTGAAAATAGAAATTATAAATACAGAATACCTCATAACTGTATTCATAACATTCTGGGAGTTACTATTATGAAAAGCTAGTTCTCAACAAACAATTCAGTCCTAAAACTAAGCTATATTACTTTTATGACCAGAATAGTCCCACCCTCTCCCATTAAAATTACATGTTGTTTTGAGCTGAATATGCAAAATTATTGTATCAAAAGCTGTTGTAACAGCTTTTTAATGGGTACTTGCTAAGTCTTCTTTTGAGAATTATGCCATGCACCTCTCAAATAAAGAAGAATTTGAACACAAAAATTAAAATCCTGGTAAGAATACTGAGAAAAACTTAGTTACATGAAAAAGCTAACTTCATTATAGACTAGCTCTACTCTATGTTTTGTCTACATGTGTTTGCCTCTCATATTTTTTCAAGACTATAAGTAATCTGATTTTTCTCTCACATTCAAATTAAATTCCTTCCCTACCTTCTGTTTAACAGAAATTCATCGTTGTAGTGACCTTCAAAACTACAGGATAGTATTGAAGTAATTGAAATTTCTGGCTCTGCTGTTAAAATTAAAGAAGAAATTCTGTGGTGCTAACTTAGGGAGTTATGTCCTTTCTGCTCCATAAATCAACAGCCTGGACTTCTGTGATCTGAACTGCCTTTCTAAATGTCACTGACTATCCTACATTACGTAAATAAATCCATAAAGTACAAGAGCTTCAGAGATTTGGAGGGGTTTTAAATCATAGCTAAAATCACAAACACCCCTGTATCTGTACTGTAGATAAGTACAGAAAATCCATCTGCCTTGTTTTCTCCAAAGTTGTTTATTCATCACTTTCCTCCCTGTAGGAGCATCCTGGTTTTAACCAGGATAGAGTTAATTTTCTTCCCAGTAACAGGTACAGTACTGTGTTTTGGATTTAGTATGGGAATAATGTTGATAGCATACTAATGTTGTTGCTCAGTAGTGCTTATCCAAGTTAGCCTAACCTCGGTTCTGGGCAAGGTTATGGAAGAGATCATCATGAGCGCCATTATACGGCACATGCAGGCCAGTCAGAGGATCAAGTCCAGCAAACATGGATGTACAAGATGCAGGTTCTGCTTGACCAACCTGATCTCCTTCTGTGACAAAGCGATACACTTAGCATATGAGGGAAAGGCAGTGGATGTAGTCTGTTTAGAGTTCAGTAAAGTGACAATGTCTCCCACAGTGTCCTTCCAGGAAAAAAGGCTTCTTGCAACTTGGATGTGTGGACACTTCGATGGATACCCAGGCCCAGAGAGGTATGGTGAATGGAATTAAATTCAGTTGTCGAGCAGTCATTAGACATGTTCCTTAGGGCTCAACTTTGAGGCTAGTTCTTTTTAACATCTTTATTGATGATCTGGATGCGGGGATTGAGTGCATCCTCAGTGAATCTGCAGATTACACTAGTTTGGGTGGGAATGTTGATATGCTGAAAATTAAAAATCTCTACAAAGAGACCTGGACAGAGTTGATCAATGGCCTAAGGACAACTGTATGAAGTTCAGTAAGGTGAAGTGGCAGTGTCTGAACTTGGCTGACACCAAGCCCATGCAATGATACAAACTGGGGGAAGAGTAGCTTGAAAGTTTTTTGGCTGAAAGGGACTTAGGCGTGCTGGTTGACAGCTGGCTCAAATATGAGCCAGCAGTGTGCCCAGGTGGCCAAACAGGCTGGTGACAACAAAGGTCTTGAAAGATCTAGAAAACATGTCTACCAATGATAGTGCTGGATTGATGGCTAGACTTGATGATCTTAAAGGTCTCTTCCAGCCTTGATAATTCTATGATTCTATGAGCCTAAAAGTCAGGGAAATAAGGGGAATATGAGGCAAAACATTGTATTTTTATCTGTTTCACACAAATATAGTCGCAACATACTAGTTACTTACCCTAATTATAAGCCGTACAAGAGAAAAGATTTTTAGCTTGTCATCTGAAGGTGGTTAATGCCATGGATCTTAGAAGCAGTTGCTCTGGTATATTAGTTGTATCATGGAAGAAAGGGCACAGATATTTGAAGTAAAAATGGCTTGATGGGTGAAGCAAACTGATGTTTCCTAGTGTATTCAACTTTATTATTCTGTGACAAATAAAAGGTGGGAGAGTGGGTGGGTTTATAATTAAGGGCTGTAAGAGAGAAGACCAGTAGTTTGTAATTACATGCTTGAATGTAGCATTTGTTTTTTCTGAATAGTAACGGAACTTTAGAATTTGCTTTCTACAAAAAAACAAGCTAGTGCAATTCCATTTCCCATATATCTGCATGATGCAGACAAATGAGTGTTGCAAGTATGGCCAAAGCAAATTTTTTTAAATATGTCCTGCATGGAAATTGCTTGTACATTTTCAAGTCTTCATTTGAAGCTGTACACGAATTTCTGGCAATTTTATAATTATTTCCTGGCTCTGAAGACTACTTCTCCCCTGAAGTGAAGTAAAAAATACTTTATTCTTGATCACATCATATTTTGCCACTTTCTTCCTGCAGCCCTAAAGCATCTATAGCCTGTAGCCTATTAATTTTAGGATGTTTCAGAGTAAATATCTTCTTTGCCACCACCACTGTAGCCCAGTACAACACAGGGGTTCAGATTGCTTTCTACTATTATTCACATCTGAGTTCAATATGAAAGAAAGATATTTTGGGCCTATCTTTCATGGTAAAACAAAGGTGGAAATGGGGTTTTCTGTATATTAAGGACTGGTGTTACATGTGGAAAACAGGATATCCTATAGTATCTTAAAT
This sequence comes from Pitta sordida, assembly GCA_013390025.1. Classification (NCBI taxonomy): domain Eukaryota; kingdom Metazoa; phylum Chordata; class Aves; order Passeriformes; family Pittidae; genus Pitta; species Pitta sordida. Next base: position 30,607 of record WEKX01008951.1, on the reverse strand, counting down.
AGTATACAGTGATCCTCCGCATAGTCGCAATCCTTAATTTGCAAGATCCCATACTCACTCTTGATTTTCCAATGAATTGTGGGACCTGGCACGTGTGCAGAACCTACCGGCTGGCCCCAGCCTCCCCCACTGCTTGCACGGCGAGCACAGCCAGCCCTAGCCCTGGTCATCCCTGCTGCTCGCGCGGCGAACACAGCCAGTCCCGGCCCCAGTCCACCCCACTGCTCCCACGGTGAGCACAGCCGGCCCCAGCCCTGCCCCCCCCCACTCGCATGGCGAGCCTAGTAAGACATCTGAAACAAGCCCCACTCTCAGCACCGTCCTCCAGACCTTATTAGGGAAGGGGGCGTGGCTACAGGCATGGCGTATTTGACTACATAATGGGTTCACTATCTTCACGGATTCCACGACTCGTGTGAGGAGGACCAGACCCAGCAGCCCACAAGTAATAGGGGGATCACTGTATTGACAATTGAACTAAGTCCCTAATCAGTGCAGACAATGAAGAATAGAGACTGGTTAAAGTCACTCTAAGACAAACACCTATCCACTCCTTAGACACCATTGTCTGCATTGATAAGCTTTCTATGGTTATAAGGGGAACTTAGAAACCTACAATAAGTCGATTTCTTAGTTTTGAAATGCATTCTGGCCTTTCAATTATTTTGATCCAGTGAAAGTAAAACTCAGAGTTTTTCTTTGTCCTTTTCTTAAATCTGCAACTTCCCGCTCATGGCATCTTTTGATCTCCTTTCCTACAGTGTGTCATGGTTTGTTTTTTTTTTTCCTGTGGTAGCGAGTAGGTTAATAGCCTCTGCCTGGGCCCCGTCGCTGCCATGGAGATCAAGGTCACGAGTAGAAGGAGATAGAGACGTCTCTGTGAACAATATATATGAGAAAGGGAAAAAAGGTTAGTAGCAAGATGTAGATTGCCAGAGCAGGGCCTGTGTGGAGAAGCTGAAATTTATGAAGGCATGACTAGGCTGGCCAGAGAAGGAGGAGGAAGGATTCCAGGCGTCCCGCTGCTGTTCGTGGAATGGACCATGGTGCAAACCTATGGAACAGACAGAAAGGAACCAGTGACGCAGAATCCACCTGAGGCTACAACCGAAGATGGAGAATTATGCTGCAAAATGTTAGGAAGAGTTTTTTCACAGAGTGATCTCTCATTGTAATGGTCTGCCCAGGAAGGTGGTGGAGCCGCTATCCCTGGAGGTATTTAAAAGAAGACTCAATGAGGAGCTCAGTGACATGGTCTAGTTGATGAGGAGTTGGACTAGATGATCCTGAGGGTCCCTTCCAAATCGGAATAACCTGTGAACCTGTGAACAGCTGCAGATGTTTTAAGAGCCCAGAAACACGGAGCCAGAGCTGAGCTCGGCAGAGATCCTTTGTACAGACATGTTGTGACAGAATTGCATGGTAGAATCTGAACTATGTACTTTCGGATGGGCTCATAATGAAGCAGCAATAGCCAGTGCTTAAAAGACTGCATCCTGTCCTGTGACTCTTGAGCAACAGTGAATGGAAGAGCTGTCATCCCCGGGTTGAGATCTCACTTGGGAAAGGGTCATGAAAGACTTTTCCTCTTGTGAGAGAGAGAGAGAGCACTTTATGGAAGGGCAGAGAGATGGTTTCCTACCCTAAATCTGGTCAGAAATACCAACAAGCCTGTTTTCACCCCTATCGCTGTTCCCCCTTTGTCTCTCCTGGTCGAAAAAGGGAATATGAGATCTGTTTTAAGAGAAGGAGGGGAGAGGGGAAAAGGTTGCCTTTGAAATGATGCTTCTCACATTAAGCTCTGATCTTGTTAGTTAATAAATAATTTCTTTATATTTCTCACTTGTATCTTGCCTTGTTTTGCCTGTGATAAGTTTTTTTTTTCCCAGTTTTTCTCTCCCGGGAGAGGTTGTGGGTGAATCTCTGGCAACCAGCCAGGGTCAAACCACGACACAGTGTTAGCCCCTTCTGCACTAAAGCCTTGAGGCAGCTCAGTATCTGTTTTCTTCTTTGTCCCTTTTGCTACCATCCCCCCGAAATCACTGCTTATAGCAGGTCTTTCTTGCTTGTTTTCTCACTTATATAAAGCTGGCCATCCAGAAGTTTACTCTGTTTTCATTGTTGGGATAATTACAATGGTAGAAGAAACATTGACAGATATGTGAATGTCTGATAAATACTTTTTGAAGCCCATGAAAAACAAAATCAGAATTTTCAATAACACGCTTAACATTCATTGAGGTGACTTATAAGCAGATTTTAAAAAAAAATCAAAATTAAATCTCCCGCCTTCTGTCAAACAGAACTTAATCTTTACAGTTTCAAACCGGTGGGGCAGTTTTTGTAAATGAATTTTTTTTTACATGATAAGAATTACACTGCATTTCTGAAACCTAATTTAGAGTACATGGACTTTAAGCTCCATTAATCATTGTCATGTCCTTTAGCTGAAGTGCACTCACCACTTCTCAGAGTCTGCAATATATTATGTAACTGTATAAAATATAAACTATGGTAATAGATTCTCTTAAAAATTAGAATTTAAGACAAGGTTTATTTGTACATATAAAATCCATTTTATTGGGATATTACTGTGATACAACACTTGGAATTAAAATTACCTATGCTTTCCTATCCTCCTTAGACCTGCTTTCTTAGAGTTTGATTTCAGTTACTACAACAGGGACTTATTAACCTATATAAATACCACAGTACATGAATATAGACCATGGAATATATTTTATTTTACCTCTTGCTCATTAAAAGGCTCATTATCTCTTGCTTACTTCACTATTCCATTTCAAACCTGGAGTGTAATAGAACCAAAAATACTGATCATTTTTCATGATTTATTAACATTCTTGGAGAGGATTTCCCTCGCAGAGAAAAGCAAAAGCCACATTTGAAGAAGTACTTTCCTTCAGTGCCTTGCCATCAATTAAGACATTGGTGGGCAGTTTCAGGGATGTGTATCTGGATAAAGAATGTGCACTCTGCAAGACACAAAGTAATGGGATGGCTGCAACTCTGTTTATTTATCAAGTGAAATAACACGGTTCTTCTAAAAAATGTGGTTTTTTCTCAGCTGCTCATTAATTTATGCAATGTAACTTTGAAATTATGGTAAGTCCTTGCTTGCAGTCTGAAAATCAGGTTCAATATCTGCTTTTTCGGTATTTCCCTCTTCCTTATAGTAACTGTTTCTTTGTTTCTTGTATTTATACTTCCATGCTATAGGGTCAATATTTCACTGTTTCTTTTACTCTGCTATTCTCAGCTGTGTGTTTTTTCCTTTCTGATATTTTTTTGTGAGACTGTTGGCATCCCTTGTATGTATTTGTAAGCATTTACAAGAATTTATGCCCAAATGATGACAAAAAGTTAAGTTCTGCAGGTACACAATTTGCAGTTCTATGCTATGAACAGTTCATTTGATGGGACCCTGCATTCTCCCAAATAAAGATTATCTCTGCTGTTATTTGGAGTAATGCCTGACTGCATTTGGAATATGATCAGGTTCTCAAATAAGAACATGTATTATGAAATTGGATAAAAACTATCCAGTAAGCTTTAAGATGCACGCCAGATGGAGGAATCATAATGGCTGGGGGCGGCAATATCAATGTAACGTAGCAATAAAAAGTAATAAGAAAATTGGTACACCTGCAAAATGAAGATAGCTAATGCCAGCTGGGCCTTGGCATACCAGACCAAGGATTATCCTGGAGTGATGAGGCCCATGGAGACATGCATGGCTTGTTAGCTCACCAAATGCAGTTATAGCAAATTCAGAGGCAAATTAGGCTCTCTGCATGCCATGATGGTGTGTGCGAGCACCAGGATGCCTGTAGTCCAGTATATTTAGACTTCTTTTATTTTTAGACTTTATCTAGCAGTATCCTTTTACTTAAGTAAATACTATTATATTTTTTTTAATTGCACTTAACAGCTTGTCACAGTTCCAAAAATTAGTTCTATTTACAAGATCTAAATACAAGCACGTATTTTGGGAAAATATAGACTATGAAATGAATTTAAAAATGGAAGAAATTTAAAACCACTGTTCTGATATAAGAGAAACTCTTGTATTTTAGATAACTACTTGTAGGGAGATTAAAAGCAGGGTCTCTAGAGCTGTTTGCTATACAGTCTAACAGCAAAATCACTATGCTCGGAGTAGATGACTTGTCCCTTGACGGAAGTGAGTTATTTATTTTTTATTTTCAACACTTGTATTGCAATGGTCTGAAAACTAAAATTCTCCTATATACTATGTTCTCAGTTAATCTCTCAGCCCCCATCTCTTGTCACTTCTATGTGCTAAGATAGAATTGTAATATAATTTCAGTATTCAAATTTCCTTTGTAGTCAGTGGAGTGAGACTAGCATTTTATGAGGGCATTTCATGCTATTTTCAAAATCAAAATCCAACTCTGCAATTCAGAGAAATAGTATGGAGTTCCTTTGATGAGCAGCTGGAATCTAGGTTGTACATAGAATCACATACCACCATCTGATCTAGATGTCTAGATCAGCATTATTTGTGGTAAAACACAGTTATTTCTGTTCATCCTGAAGTAGATTCAAAACAAGACAGATGAGTTTGATGTTAAAGATACCTTTCCTCTCACTTGATTGTTAAGGGAGATGCAGGACATCTGCCTTAGGTGTGGAAGTCAGATACTTAGCAACAATATCTTCTCTCTTGATTACGAAGATTGCTTCATGTCTTAATTGATCCTAAGGTCCTGTCCTTGACATTTCAGCTAAGCTAAAACCAAAATGTAAGAAAGATTAATCTTGTGTACTTCCCCACCCGTGCCTCATTTTTGCAGTTGCATTTCTATTTAATTACATATCCCTAATTCCTACTGAACACATAATAGATTCCTAGGTTGCCTTCTGTGTTCATTTAAAAGTTCCAAAAAATAAAGGTCTTTCCAATAATTTAGATAACAACCCAAAATCTAGCTATGAATATATATTATAAAGTACAAGGATCTCCTCTTTCCTTTCTTTGTGCCTTAAAATTCTGGTGCCTATTTGAGCTTCATCCTCCCTCTTCCAAATAGAACAGGTTTTCACATTCTTTTCACATCTTTCTATTAATCAGAAAGTGTGTCTTTCATAAATATTTGGGTGACATATGTATTGCTTCTGAACTGTATAACACTGGAGAAAAAAAAATCACAGTTCTCTTTCTTCCTTCCTTAGATGGTGCTAATGAATCTCACATGGCTTACATTAATTCTGTCTTTTTTGGTTCCCTGATATTGTTTGCACAATGTGTAAACAATAGCATCAAATCCAGCACATCCAATAATGGATCACGCAGGGTAAGGGTGTTGGTAGACAAGGGGAGAAGATGTGTTTTACTGAAGCAGCTCTTGTTTTATATTACAGCTCCATCGGCCTGTGCTGGACTTCTGGATGACATCCGACGGTACAAGCTAAAACAATGATTACTCAGAAAACACTTCAGCAGATCAGCTAAATAATCAGACTCAAAGCAGGTGGTGCTGTAAAAATCAGTATCTTTTTCTCCACAAGTTTCTAACTAATATTATAATGATGACAAAAATTTCATACAAAGCTTTTGTAATATTAGTAGCAAATTCTACTACTGCCAGGTGAGGAAATGGGTCATTTTACCCAATTAAAAAAAAAATGCATATATTTTTTGTTCTGATTGTCTTTGCTAAATCATTTTTGAGGAGATAATATTTTCAGTATAATATTTTCATTATAAGACAATAATGTCAATATTAGGAAAAAGTCTCCTTTATTTAACATTACTCATTTAGAAGTGTGTACAAATATATATGGGAGTATACATCTGTTATTGTGGTAACTAACAAAGACTTTTTTTTCTTTGTGTATATGCATGATATTACAGTGTTTATATTCTGAGATACAAATATTTCAGATCCTCTATATAGAGAGTTTAATATACCTTCCAGTTCAAATTAGCAGAGTCAATCATTTTTCACAAGTATATATCAACTGCAAAACCATCTGCACTAAATAACTGTGGGTTGATTTATCGAGCTATCATTTTTATCTTCTATTTCTTGTACTTCATAAATTTTGGATTTTGCTGTTCTCCTTACCTTCATTTTCAATTTTTCATAAATATAAAAAAGTGGTAACACCAAAGAAGTTTAGATTATTATATGTGATAATCATGTATAATGTTAGTATATTATCTGCAATCTAAAAACAAAGAGAAAGACTTTTCCCCATATTCTTCTTGGTAGATCAATCCACTAAATATATGAATAAATAACTCTTCATTGTTTTTTATTATCAAGAAACAGAAAACTTCACAAAGTTGAGTTACGAGATATGGTTTGATCATTTTAGAGTATTATTACTTTTAGACTCAGCAGTTTGGCAGTGATAAAATATGATGATCATTTCCAGCCTTCTTGCCAGGAGTTCAAGACAGGTATGAAATTTAAGGCCTAATTTTGTTCCCTCCCTATACTGGCATAAATCATGAAGAATGACATTTCATTCAGTGGAGATACATCAATGTAAAATTAGATGTTGGTCCTGATACCAACTATCACTTCAGAAACACTGCCAATAATACTGCTTTATTGTCATTGTTTGAGTTTATACTGGTATTTTGATATTTCCCAAAAGGGAAATGAGAGGATTGAGGTTCTATTGCACACACCATGTACTGGTAGCATACCATTATCCTCATGCTTTTGAAAATGTACTGTCTCCTGTCAGTAATGCTTTGGTTATCTGTCTTGACAACATGCAATTCCAGTCTGTGGAACAGCTTATAGGCAGTACATTGCTTAAATAGACAACTCTCTAACAAGATAAAATCCCTAATTTATGACCAGATACCACATGAGAAAACAAAGAGAGAGGAGGAAAAAAACAGGCAAATATGGCAGTAATGCGAACTCCTTAAACAGTTTAGTAACGAGAATGACTTGAGCATTCTGAACACTTGAAGCTTTCTGACAAAATAAAACAGTATCATCAGTGTCCACCTGTCTTCTACTTGTTTTACTAATTGCTTGAAGAGAAAGTGTGTGTAAAGATGGGGGGCAGGGGAGGGCTTACCAATTGAAAAAATAGGGATTTTTCTGTCTTCTGCTTTGACCAATTGTTGAGATTTTTAAGGGGTTTTTTTGTGTTTTATTGTTGTATTTTTAATTTTATTTCTTCAGTCTTCTCTCTCTCAACAGTCTAGAAGATTTTTAATGTTATTCTGTACTTCGCATGCAATGAAGTGAACAGATTGGTGTTGTCAGGGAATTACATCCAATCTATGTTGAGCTTTGAAGAGGAATTTTTTATGATTAGGCGATTTATACTTGAAGTGGGCAGAAGATGGCAAGGCCTATAATTAGAAGGAGGGAAATTTCTTTCCCAACATCATGTTCCTCCCTCTGAGCAGAGCCCTAGAGTGAGAAAAGGGCAGATGTATACATAGGTCTCCTCCAAGCTGGCTGATTCTGCACCTGGGTTTGATTGAGCCTGCACTATTGCTGCCAGAAACAACAGTTGGCCTTCAGCCTGGTTAGGAAAGGTGAATTCTATCACCACTCTCTTCTTTGCTTAGCTTATCTATCATGTTTTCTAAAGCATTTTGTTAAAACACATCTGCCTCTTCCAACCTCATTGGCCGAATGTGCATGAACAAACTGCAGTGCATTCCCGGCATTACCTGCATTACCTGCTCTTGTATTTGAGCACCACGGGTCACTTGAAGAGTTGAAAAGGAATCAAAAAGCCCCAGAGTAGCCATACCAAATAACATCTGCCTGAATAAGAACAGAGAGACTTTGTCAGTGTCTCAACTCTCTTGCTTATCTGCGTAACTGTATCCCACTTTTGTTCTTCTATCTGCAACTGTGCACCAGGGATCTGGTTGTGACGTTGGCTCTGTGCCAGTACCCAGAAGGGTATGGTGGTTATAAGCCCCTTCACAGGTATCACACCCATGTTTGCCAGTCTAGAGAATGTGTTGGGTAACATGGCAAATGGCTGACGAGTCCCACTTTTCACATGAGCATGCTATCTGACTGTCTTACCAACATCTTTGGTTCTTAGGGGTATCTTTTGAGCAAAGCATCTAGGTTTCTGAAGTTGACTTCTTTTGTTCACCAACGTCACCCAGCTACCATGGTCTACTTTGTCAGCCCCAAGATTATCCTAGAGAGGAACCATAAAAACCTTCTGATTAGGAGTATGTCCAAAATTCAACTTAACATTTCTTCTTGAGCAGACTACTCCACAGATTATTGCTATTGTTCATTTTAAAAGTCTGTATACCAATCTATAAAATGCAGAATTATTTCAGCTGCAGTTTTCATGTGATTAAGTTGTCTTTGGTCTGTAACATCTCCTCCAGATAAATGTATTCTTTTGCTAATAGGATAGTAAATAATAAATCATAGAATCGTAGAATATGCTGGGTTGGAAAGGACCAATTAAGATCATAAGTCCAACTCCTGGCCCTTCACAGAGCACCACAAGAAGCATCCCATGTGCCTGAAACTGTTGCTCAAACACTTCTTCAAATCAGGCAGGCTTGGTGCTATAGAATCATAGAATAATAATGGTGACATAAAGTAATAAATGGCAACTACAATCGGGCCTCCTATATCACAGACCCGCAGTCTTCATCGGGCTCCTCGAAGCCCTACTTCCATGTTGAATGGCAGCTCATTAATACGCAAATTTACCCCACACCCTCAGACGATCCCTGGCACTGTTTCAGCACTGTGTTGCTGTTTATCTGTTGCCGTGGTGGCCATGCTGGGGGTGTAGAAGCAATGGAGCCATGGCTGTGCCTGGGGTGGGTGGGGAAGTGGCGCAACTTGGGG
>WEKX01008951.1:0-21555 GCA_013390025.1 Pitta sordida | reverse complement strand
GCGGCGGCAGGTCGCACATGCGCAGTTGCGAGAAGGGGCCTCCTTCCTCGCTAAAAAATTGTGTCGCTAAGATCTGAAGCCGCGATATGGGGGGCGTGAAGTGCAAGAGGGCCGACTGTAATATTTTCCATTTTAGTTTGTTTTGGTTGGCCATTCTGAAAGATGTTTCTTCTTCAGCTTTTCTGATTCTTCCTCAGCCTAATCTTGAGAAAAATACTTTTTTAAATGTATTAAGAGATATTTAAAAATTAATAGGTGTCCATAACCTAAGACTCCATATCTAAAAAATTCCAGTCAATCCTGTAGCAAAAGTGGGGTTTTGCAGCCCCTTTTTGACTAATTGTTTCATTGTTCACTCTCCTCAAATTTCTCACAGAACAGAGATATTGTAATTAATTTCTATAGCTCATAAAGAATTTTCTGCAGGATGCATTATAGCCATAAAAGGAGACTGATTCTACTCCATTGTGAACTCTCAGAGAGCCCAGCACAATTATTTAGAGTGTCTTCAATCTCCCTGTGCTCTGCAGTAGGAAAGAGGTCCCAGGAGTTAGTTGACCTCTGTATGTGACCAGTCGTTCAAGTCCAGGAGGGCTATGAGTGCTCATTGAGTCTGAAGAAAGAAATTATTTTACAGAGTCTACCAACTTCAATAAGTCAGGAAGAGACAGGTTACTTACAAAATAAGTACCTGTAGGAGAGGTTGCTGTTATTCCTTCTATACAATGGGCAGATAGAGATTGGAAAAGGAAGAAATACAGAAATAAGCCAACAAAAATCAAACAAGATAGTATATACCCCAGGAACACAGGTGAGGAGATAATAGTATTGTTTCAGTAAAGATTGCACTGAAGATTTGAATTTATTTTTTAAATTCCTTCATTGATAACAAAACAAAACAAAAACAACAAAACTCCAATAAATAAAAAATCTAGAGATTTCAAAATATAAGATTTGGCTGTGGAAAAATTATAGAATTATATATTATACTAGAAATAATTGTAAAAATAAACTAGCTAGAAGTAACGAAAAGAATAAATCTCAAAAAAATCTGATTTTTTGTTTAATATCCGTTGTATCTGAGCTTTAAAACATGTTTCAAATACCTTTCATGTTCAATAACAAAAGTAGATTTCAAGAGAAAGAACATGCCAGTTCTGCTGATAGGAATTTAAATGCCATATTGCTTCTTATTCTCAATTAAGTTACCAAAATTTGTCAGGAAGATCATTGGTTTAATCATCCTTAAAATTAGACTCTTTCTAAGAGCAAAATTGGCTTAAGCATCCTGATTTTCCTATCCTACTGTTATTATATTAAGAAACATGGCAGAGCCAGATTTTTTCAAGTTACGTGAGAAAAGGGATTTTAGAAGTAGGACACATCTAGCTTCCACTAAATGCCCACCTGCCTCTTTACATCACTAGATTTCTCTGAGCTCTAAGGGACCTCTCGGATGAGTGACGAACAATAGCGATGCAGTTTGAATATGAAATAATGCAGAGTGAGAAGTCCTGAATGTCACTAGAGTGTTTTAAATTTTTTATGGTTGCTATTTAATGTTTATGAGCATTCTGGGTCCAGCTGATTTGTGCTGCACTGCAGGAAACAGTACACAAGTTCCTAATCACTTTATGTGTGAAAATTAGTTCTCTGATATTAAATTCAGTTCTGTAAAAGTGAATTTTATAATATGAGAGACAAACACAGCCATGACAAAAATGGTGTACAAAGCCTCTCTGCAGGTACTGTCACCTGCTATTTCCTCCTCCATTGGAGCCCAAGCTGTGCTTCATAGCCCCAGCCACAATGGGTTTTTCCTCCAGGGGCAGTTAGTCTGAAGCTGGCAGAGACAAAGCACCCATAGCCCCAAAGCACCCACAGCCCTTCTGGCTTTCAAGTTACTCTGTCCCTCTCCTCTTCTGCCACAGTGCACAGCCCAGGGAGGTGGTGGAGTCGCTGTCCCTGGAGGTGTTCAAGAGAAGACTCGATGAGAAGCTTAGTGACATGGTCTAGTTGGGGGGGTGTTGGACTGGATGGTCCTGGGACTCCCTTCTGGCTCGGAGTGGCCTGTGAGCCTGTGAGGGAACTAGGTTTATGTCCACAGCTCTGGGGTGTGGCTTCGCTTCTTTTCTGGGCATTAGCTGGGGAGTTGGACTAGATGATCCTTGTGGGTCCCTTCCAACTCGTAATATTCTGTGATTCTGTGAATAATTTTGATTGCCAGTACAGCTCCAGAGACTCTGCAGAGCCAGAAATTGCAGAGCTGTGCTGAGTGGACTTAGTGATGCCAGCACCACAGCAGGGGAGATGGTATTAACTTGAAAGAAAAAACCTTTATGGTTTGCCCTGGAAATCTGTGCCTGGCATTACATATTCAGCATCCAAGCGCCTCGTGAATCACAGGTCACATTCATTAAGTTAGGCTTCAGTTCAGCTAGCTGATTAAACACATAAAACAAATAAATATTCCCCTTGATTTCAATTAGCTTGTTCAAATTAAACCTAGGTAAATGTTAATCTTTGCTGAACTAGTGCCACTGCTGTTCCATAATAAAATCTATTACTTCGTTTGAAGGGACAAAAATGTGTAGAGAAGGTTGTCTTCTATAATGAAGGAGAAAAGACATGCTAAAAATTAGCCTTCATCTCTTCTGAGTGTTCTATATATGCTGCAAGCACAACTTGAGCTTTTAAAATGAAAAAGTCAAATGTAGCATGTGTTGGGTAAGACACTCGTCTGTCCCCTGTGAGCTGAGAGAAAATCACACTGGCCAAGATAAAAAACAAATGGTCACTCTGCATGTGTCATCCATTTGTGGATGAAAATACTTGATTTGGCTTTGCCAGCCTTCTCAGCTGTGGACCATTCACAGCTTCCAGAGTCTTACAGTGAGATGCTGCATATTCTGCTATTCTGAGTTTCAGAAGCACATTTCAAACTGATTAATCAAAGCTACGAGCCTCCTGACTTCAGTGAGTTCATCTTGGACTCATATCTCCATTTCTGAGTGGAAAGTCTAACATTTGGTTCATTTGTATTATTCACAGAATCACAGAATTAATCAATGGTTTTGGGGTGCAGGCGGTACTGCTGATCACCTTAAAAATGCCTGCAGATATTTTTTTTTTAAGCAATTGTCATAATTGCCTTCACATATACATATTCTGAAAGCTCTTACCAGCCCTCTCTGATCCCTTCACATTCAGTCATTTGTCTTGCAAAATCAGGTACAAAAGTCATCTTGCAAATAGATTCTATAATAAGGATCGTTTCTCCCAAGGAACAGAGAGTTCTTGAGTACAGCGGGGAATGAGTAGAGTACATTTAAACAATAATTAAGCCCACTTTTTCATGCAATTCTCTTTGCAACAACAAGCTAAACCTATCCATAAAGGAGAGCAATAACAATAAATAATATAAATGCAAAAAATATTAATACAGTGAACCCCTGTTACTCACGGGCTGTTGGGTCTGGTCCACCTCACGCGAATAGTGAAATCCGCAACGATAGCGAACCAACTACGTAGTCGAGTACGCCATGCCTGTAGCCACAACCCCTCCCCATATAAGGTCTGGAGGAGGGTCCTTAGACTGAGGCTTGTCTCAGTTGTCTGGCTGTGTTACACCGAGCACTGACTGCTGAGCGCCAAGTCGCAGGGCTGTCACGGTGCCCTGAGCCCCGAGCTGTGCCCCGAGCCCTGATCCCCGAGCCGTGCCCCGCGCCACGTGTGGCTGGCCCTGTGCCCCAAGCCCCAGGCCACACGGGGCTGGCGCCATGCCCCGAGCCACGCTGACTGAGCGGTGGGCGCAGCCCCTGTCACACAGTGGCGCACACAAAATGGCACCCCCGTCACCCCATCTTGTAGCCCGGCGGACGACAATTCCAGCCGTGCAAAAACACACATTTACACTAAATGCATCCTGGGTGCGCCGTGCTGGCTCCTGGCTGGGACCAATTTCCATATTCATGAGCAGACGGGGCCCGCTGTGCTCGCCCCACGAGCAGCGGGGAGGGAGGACGAGGGGTGGGGCTGGCTGCGCTCGCAGCGCATGCGGCGGGGCTGGGGGCCGTGCCGACTGGGGTCCTGGTATGTTCTGAGCATGCGCCGAGGTCGCACATCTCGAGGGAAAATCACCCGCAAATATTGCAGCTCGCAAGTAGTGGACCGTGAATACGTGGGGGCTCACTGTAACATCAAAATGATGGATGAAACCGTAATTATTAAGGAACAAAATAAAACTAGCATTTCACTTTGAAATGTCATTCTGAAGCTTACAGCAAACAGAACAAAACAACAGTCAGGCCTTATTTTCTGGAAGTTGGTGACTGCATTCCTATCTACATAAAATACCCACGGATATCGGCTCGGTGTCTGGCTTAATCTAATGAGTTTTATTTGGATGTGTAGATCGGAAAAAAGTGAAGAATTTTGATATGAAAAATGGAATATGTGTATTTTACATATGTAATTATATGAAGGGCTCCCAGGCCTTCGAGAGAAAATGTACATTTGACAAACAAAAGGGGTGTAGCGGTGGTGGGTCTGCATCTGTGTGTGTGTGTGTTCATCATCCACATAACTCAGAAGAAATGCTGTTCTTAAACAAATATGTTCTGGAACAATCTAATCAGTCTTGGGAAGTGGATTAAGTCAGAGCAAAACCAAGCTGTGTAAAATTGACACTGCCCATTCTAGTTGTGGCAGCTAGACAGTTCAGACTTAAGTCATGAAACAGACTGAGAGTGGTAGTGAGAGGGCAAAGCTGTGCATTCATTTATGAGCAGACAGTCTGACATTCTGGTTTAAGTGCTATGAAAATGCCTGCATAAGCACATGGCATTATACAAAGTGGAGTATTATTACCAATCCTGCAACAAATTGGTGCTGGTTTATTTTACTTTGCTTCTTATCTCTCACTTTGATCCAAAAGCATGTTGCAGTAATTGAGTAGAATAGATTAAAAAATATTAGTACATGTTGATAGTTCTATGATGTGTGTGCATTCATATGCAGTATTCTCTTGGTAGGATAGAAATTATCTTGGGTAAGGAGAATCTGTGTCTAAGGTGGAATGTCAACGGGAAGATCAAATGGAATAAAAATGTATTTTTCAACCTGGATCTAATATTTATTTCCTGGATGAAGTCCAGAACAAAATCAATCAAAGCAGATAGATCATAAGAAGACATAATACACTTTATAAGGTAATGCTTTGAAAAATAAATAGACAAGCAGACTTAAAAGCAAAGAAGCACAACTCTAAATCTTAATTTTCTGTCCACAGAGTGGATTGAGAAAGATTCCAATACAATTGAGGTGGGAGAAATTAGATTTCTTTTTGATTACATCTGGATACAAATTTGGTCTAAATTAGATTTGTGCTACAAAACAAACCTTGCACAGGGAGCTGATGTATGTGCAGTTTTCAAGTTCACATTGAAGGTCTATTTTTTTAGCAGTTGAGATACTGACTTAGTGAAGTACTTAATTGCATGCTAAATTGTATGGAGTTTATCTATATCTTGCTAAAGGAGTGAAGCTCCAACTGCTCTAATGTATTTTTTTCATCTGAAGTGAAGATATTTAGCAGAGTTTTTTCTTGTTTGAGAAAGCCAGAGATGAAGAATATGCATTTAAATTACCTGCGAGTAGAGCAGGATGACTAATTAAATATGACTGAAATGTGTATGCATTTTTCACAGTTTAATAAGTGAAATTTTATGTGAAAGAGGATGAGAAATGGGAATATAGCGATCAGTTCTTTATAGTGCTTAGTTAATATGGATGAGTTTCACTCTTTCAACAAACAAAACTGTATTTCATATTTTAAAATTATTTATAAGTGTCTCGTACTTTCTTTTTTAATAAACAATGCACAGTTCCACTAGCAAAAACCGCCACTTTAATCTCTAAGTGGAAATTTTTTGTTTAAGAATCTCAAGAACTTCAAATGATTTATAAAAAAAATACAGACCTATGTTATGCATTATACTGATATTATATTATAGATGTATAATTGCACATTATATTCTGATATATGCAATGTTACCCTCGCATACTGCTCTGCTCTATATTGAAAAATCATTTTAATTCTGTTGTTCTTGTAATACTCATAACTTGATCATTTGAAGCTTCATTAGTGTTAATAGTCTTGGGTACATTTTCTCTGAAATCTTTTCTACACCTCATAAACTGATTGTAGGATGTCGATAGCACTCACACAATATTTCAAGGAACAAAAGAACACAAAATATCTTTGAAATAAATAAGTTGTCACTGCACCTCCAAAACTAATGAAAGAAAGTGAAGAAGAATCACACAGAGAAGTACTCAGAAATCAAATATAAATAATAATTCTGAGGCTGTAGAATGTACTCAGTATTGTTTTGCTAACAATAAACTCTTATAAGCTAGAACTACTTGTTTAATGTCAAACAAGAAATTAGTGAAAAATAGAGACATGGGGCCAAATATGCTATTTTCACATTTAAACAAGTGATATATACTTAAAAAAAAACCCCAAAACTAACAACTCTGTTCCTCATGAAAGTTTTAAAATTATTAATATTTTAGTAGAACTTAACACATACTCTTGCAAATATACATACTCATATAGATATACATACATGTATATAGGGCCTCAGGATTTTTAACTCATTTCAGTCCTGCTGTTTCATAACATGAAAGCCAAATTTTACTGCTTTATCTTATATGTTAGAGATGCACACAAATAGAAATTTTTAAAATATTTCTGGTCCAGAGGAATTCATGGAAGAATTCACTTATTGTAGTGAAGAGGTTAAATAAGCTTGTTTTACATTCAGAAACATTTTCACAAGGAAAAAGAGGTTGAATTCACTTATCATTTTCTTGATAAGAAAATTAATCAGACCGTGTGAAGCATCATTCATTCACTGAGGCACTAACAAAACGCATCAAATGCCTTCAAGCTTAGCAGTAATTTCAAAAACTTACAAAGAAGGTGGACTATAATTTTTGTGTTTATAGTAAAAAATTTGAACATCTTTGAGTATTTATGAAAATACATATGTCATCCTTTGAACTCACAGAAGTCCTTCTTTACAGTACTAGCTAAATATTTTGCTAGATATTAAAAACTATGAAAACATAACCACAATCTTGTCTAAAACTAGTTTGTATTTCCATGCATTCCCCTACAGTAAACAAGTCGGCTTACTAGTTTTGGAAGTCAGTAATATTTCATTATGATGGATTTATGAAGTGTCAAGTTTCCTTCCACAGCACTGAAAACTGCAACAGCAACTTGCAGAAAAAATGTTTACTGTTTAGCAGAAATGCATCAATCATGGAAATGAGCATGCTGTAAATCCTGTTCAATACCTCACAGCCTCTTAAACAGAAGAAAGTGAAGCAAATTTGCTTAGGTTTATTATGAGAGATTGTGAAAATGAATAATAGTAATGTTTTCCTGTAGTCTTAGACTGCCAATATTTATATGAAAAATTATCAATCTTTAATCCATCAAAGAATGCTGAGTTTCAAAATCTCAGTTATTATTGAATCCCTCTGTCTGGAGGAATAGGAAACATAATGAAATAGGTTTAATAGTTAAGTTTAATGGAGCATCTTACTGGGTTGTTATGCCAAAAGGTGTTCCTCATCACCAATAAACCTGAAGATTTAAAAGAGGTATTTCATACTACATCACAAAGATAATGAAAGATACTAGAAGGTCTCAATATAATGGACCTCCAGGAATCTGATTATGGGAATGTAATTATAATTCTTTTTTGTCCTGGAAGAAAATAAATCAGCTTTGAAAATCTCAAATTTCTGAGCAGAAGTACTGTTCATTAAGTATCATAAATCATGTATGGCAAATGACACAAACAAAACCACTATTCATTATGGATCCACTAGAAACCCTCTTTGGATTCCCCTTAACAGCAATGGGCTTTGGGTCATTCTTTCCTCTGAGGAGGAAGTGGAGAAGTAAAAATTTGAAATTAATGACTTGAATGATATCATCTATAATATGAATAAAACTTCAATGGTGTAAAGATCTGTGGAAAATGCCTGTGTTATAAAAACTGATGTATCCGTTGCTCACATCTTTCATGTTTCTCATGTAGAGCGAGCAAGTGTACGTGTGCAATTCCTGTGTGTCTATGGGTTGTATTTCATTCTTTCATGAGATCCAAAACATTATCTCTGGGACTGAGCTGCTTGTAGGCAAGTGATTATTTTCTAATTTCATTAACTGCTGAACAACGTGCTGAAACCAAATAGGATGCTGGGATATAGCTGTCCTAGAAATATATGTACTTTTATATTTTACTGATGATAGCTGCAGAAAGATATTTCCAACCTTGATCTAGCAAAAGAAATATTTATACAGTCGGCCCCCTCCCACTTTCATGCCCCCCATGTTGTGGCTTCACATCTTAGCAGCATGATTTTTCAGTGTTAAAGGAGGCACTTTTTCAGAACTACGCGTGCGCGACCTGGCACACGTGAGTATTTAATTAGGCAGTATGAATTTGTAAATCAAACCACACAGCTGCAGCAGCGGCTCGGCCTGGCTCCAGTGGCTTGAACACTCATCCTGTTCCGGCCGCAGCCACAGAGGGTCCACCAACCATCCTGTTCCGGCTGTGGCAGCTGCGCATCGTCTTCCCCCCCCCTGCACTCCACCCCTTCCCCACCCTCCCCAGGCAAGGCCGGGGCTCCACCGCTTCTCCACACAGCAACACAGTGCCGAAATAGCACCGGGGAGCTGTCTGAGGGTGCGGGGCAAATTTGCATATTAATGAGCTGCCATTCAACACGGAAGTAGAGCTTCGCGGAACCCAATTAAGACGGCGGGTCCATGATATAGGAGATCTGACTGTGCATATATGTGTAACAGTAAGCGCAAGAAGACACTGACTGGCTGTCACAATGTCATAATTTTCCTGGGAGAAGAGCTACTTAGGTTTAGCAGTCTGCATGGCTCCCTTTCCATACAATACTTCATGTGATGCGTTGCATTGTGTCATCACACTCGGACAGCATGCAAACCACTTTCCCATCCCTCTCCATCTTGTAGGGTGAAAAAGATACACCAAATCTGGACAGCACCTTTGGCTTAAGTTGAGGCTTAAACCAGCTCTCACTAAATTGGCAAACATTAACCTAACAGGATGTACTGCCAAAGGTAAAACATAAGGCATTTCTTCGTCATATAGTACTGTCATATGTGAGAAATATCTGGTTTACCTTTGAATGAGATGGGAGCTGACTGTTTTCTGTGGGTCCCAGCTGTGCTAACATGCTCTATGCATTCTCACAGCAGCTGATACATTTAGGTGATGTTTAGTTATTACTGCATTGATACACCTTAACTTATAGCTAGAGAAATCTTGCCAGTCATGACTTGTTAAGTATAACTTGCAGGATTCAAGGGCTTCAGTGTCTCGCTGTGGAGAAGGTACTGAAAGAGAAGGTGTAAGTACAGGAAACCATTTTTCCTGCAAGATTTTTATGAAGATTTTTAGGCTTCATGTGGCTTAGCAGTCTTTCCTGCCTGGAAGAGGCATTCTTCTAGTTTTTCCCAGAAACAGCCTGGATGTCTCTCTTCCTACAGCCTTGCATAGCAGTTAACTCCCTGAAAAGATAACTTTTTCCCAGACAACCATGGAGCCCATGCATGTCCAGGGGGCGGGGAGGGAACCAGCTAAACTATTAAGAAGGCTTGGACTGGAAAAACTTTGCATTCTTTCATGCCCAGTGTACAGACAATAAGTTTAGCATTCATGCCTTTGAAATATAAATTTTCCTAAGTCTTTCTACTGTCTGGTGTGTTGTGGCTACCTGCTCTATCTTCTTTTGAGGTAGGAAGCAGTCAACGTTTTACAAAAATAACCACAACAAACCAAACTAAAAAACAAAAAACCCACTACAACAACAAACACACAAACAAAAATGCCAAGCAAAGAAACAAAACCCTGAAGAAAGCAAATAAAAAAACCCCCAACGCCACAACCAAACCAAAAAGCCCCCAAAAAACAAACCTTAAAAATATAAACTCAAAAATATCAAAAAGTTTTGATGTTTTCTTACACTCTCCACCTTCCATCTTCATCTCAAGAAATTTCTACCTGGAACTTAATTAAACGTTTTCAACAGGATCCAACTGAAAACATACAGACTGATTTATTTCACAGGAAAATATAATATAATGTGGGAATTTTTTTTAAGTTTTCATTTGCACTGGCTTCCATATTAATGCTAGTGTGATCTTTGAGATTTACATCTGCTTACTGATGGTCTGCCTTTCTTAACAGCAGCACTGCATTTGGAGATTTGATTGGAGCTGTTCTCTGTTTGAATCAGACAAAAAGTCACAATTGTTTTCTGTTTCACCAAACCATGTAAAAGAAAAGTGCAATTTAGACTCCAACATTACAACAATGAAATGACAAGCAATATCTTTAAAGAGTCTTCAAGGCTGAAAGCATATTAGAGTAATAGCCATTAGTCTCCATGTATGTGTCTTGATCGGAGTTCTGCAGCACAGTATTATATTTGATTACTCAACTAAAAACAGTCATCCATTAACCCCCAGAGAGTTGCATCTCCATCAACATGCCTGAGGCCATGCCACTTAGTCTGTCCCCATTATTTTAAATGTTATAGAAGGAATGCTAGACCATATAGAAATACCCTAAGGTCACTCTGTCCTTTCAATAAAAGTTACGGGAGGAAATGTATCCCCTTTGCAATGCTGCTGCAGTTAGCAGTACTGTAACAGGAGGGAGGAACATGGTATAAATATTCAAGGACATTAATGAGTTAAGGAAATATAATACTAGAAACAATGGGAAAAAAACACATAATGTGCTTGTAAGAACAAAGGTAGTATTTCCACATTTCTGGAAGAAATGCTGTTCCTGTGGTTAAGAAGGATAAATTTTGACTTTTCACTTGTTTTGAAGAATTCATAATAAAAAAAGTACTTGCAATATATATATAAAACACTCAGTCAAATATGCATAAAAAGTGGGCATTAAAAGTTTTAAATATTCAGTAAACAGAGAACCATATAGCATAACTCACTTTCTCAGGATTTTTACCTTCTCCTCCTATCAGAAAAAGGTTTTAAAGAAAGCATAAGTAAGCCGGTAAGCGTGTACTCCAGCATCAGCATGCTGTAGATCACACAATACAGACATAAGCAGAATCCTGTTACAGAAGCTATTTCAGCATCAGAAAGGAGGTCACAGCCTGGGCTACAAAATCCTTTCCAGATAGTATAACAATCCTATCCTGTCATTTTTTAAAATACCCAAGTGTCTCATAAAAATACACATGCAAAAGTACCACTTAAAATAGATTCAGGATTTTTCTCTTTTCAATATCGCACTCTCCTTTGAACTTATTTGCTTTATTTATTTGTGCTCTACTTTCATCTGTCCTCTTTACATTTTTTGAAGCACAGATAATTTTGAACAAAATTTCTGATTAGAATAAGATCACCACTCATTGACATGAAGTCCATTTATGGTTCTATATCATTACAACTGCAATGGAATTTGAGAGACTAAAAATACTCAGTGTTCAGTTACATTGTTCTCTTTGACAGCAATCACTTTCAGTTAGTTTTACTAAATAAAATATTGTGATGTAATAGTTTCAGCTGCAATGCAGTTATTTTTCTTATTATCATCACAGAATCATAGAATCACAGTACACCTTGGGTTGGAATGAACCTTAAAGATTATCCAGTTCCAATCTCCTGACATGGCAGGAGCACATTCAATTAGACCAGATTTCTCAGAGCCCCTTTCAACCTCGCCAGGAATCCTGCCAGGGATAGGGGATCCACAACAGCAAGGTTGAGTACTGTGTGCAGTTCTGGGCTCCCCAGTTTAAGAAGGATCTTGAGCTGCTNGTTAGCTGGTGAGTTGGACTAGATGATCCTTGTGGGTCCCTTCCAACTCATAGTATTCTGTGATTCTGTGATTCTGTAGTTGGTACAGTACTGTGGTTTGGATTCAGTACAAGACTAATGTTGATATCACACTGATGTTTTAGTTATTGCTCAATAGTGCTTAAGTCAAGGTCTTTTCAGTTTCCCATGCTCTGACAGTGACCAGGTGCACAAGATGCTGGAAGCATGAATGAGACAGCTGATCCAAACTGACCAAAGGGATATTCCATACCACAGGATATCATGCTCAGTATAGAAAATTGGAGAAATTGATGAGGAGCAAATGATCACTGCTCAGGGTAAACTGTGCATCAGTCATCACATAATGTGTGTGTACATGACTTATTCTTTTACATTTTTGTACATTTGTACATTTTTGTACTTATTTTTGTAATTTTACATTGTGTTGTACATTACTTATTTTTTAAATAACAATAATTATTATTATCATCATCATTACTAGTAATTTTTGTGATTTATATGATTGTATTTTGTTTGTTTCTTATCTCAACCTCTGAGTTCGGTTATTTCTTCCTTTTTTTCCCTCCCCATCCCACCTAAAGCAGGACTAGAGGGAGTGAGTGAGCAGTGGTGTGGTACTGACATGTTGACTGGAGTCAAACCAAAATATGGGAATATTCAAGATACAATTCCCAATTTTTATGAGAGAAATATTTTAACTATTGTCCACAACAATTAAACTGAAGTTCTTGTACTAAATGTTGTGGCGTTTTTTATAAATTAATTTCCTTTCAATGGCTCATAATGATGAATCACCAGTTTGCCGAATAATTTTGCATTCTTTGGCTCATTTGTATTAACAAAACCAAACAAAAAAGAAACTGAACAAAGCATGTCTCTAAAGGCATGTTCCATCAGAATCAGCTACTGTGATGACTATAAAACAGTTGTTGAAACCTATGGGTGTAAATTTAATCTTCATTACACCACTTTATCTATATAACAGAGACAGTACTGAAAGGCTTAATTAATTCTCTATTGTAAAACACTTAAGGAGTCTTTGAAATAGTGCCATGCGAGCTGAAAATATCATTGCTTGCAGTGGTGACTCGCACAGATCTTAATATTTTACTTGATAAAAGAACTAATAATTTCTCTGCTTAATTTTTGTGAGATTTTTTTTTTATTTCATCCAGAGTATTATGTTCAAATGCAAATAGTAAGCTCTTTTGGGCAAATCAGGGCAGCTGGACATAAAAGCCTGTATGCATGCTGTCTTTCCACTCAGGCATATAATGCAACACTTGGCTATCCCCATTAAAAGACTTACTTTGTACCATATCATGCATTTCATAATATTTCCATCTAAATGCAGATTTTCCTGTTCCATGTGTAGCAACTAGTCAGGTTTTCCATAAAACTGCCAGCAGGACAGAACATTGAAATTCATTTTGCATATTAAAGAAATCTCCTAGATTCCTTTTATTTGTTTTATCAACTCAAGCAATAAGGAAGAAAATTAGAGTTTCAGCAAAGAGGAAGAAAACATACATGAATTTATCAGGCTTGCTTTTTTTTTTTTCCCTTGCTTAGGCATTTTCCAGACTTTTAAGAGCAGGTAATTTTAAAATGTTGCACTGATGAATGACGTAAGTCCATCTGTATCATTTAACCCAACATTGCCCAATGAGCACTTCACTTTGAGTAACACACATACTGCAGGATTTTCTTCCCAATATTTACAGCACATTTAATATCTGTCCTATAGGTATTTATTTTCTTTGCTCTCTGATGTGCACAGGCAAAAAAAAAAAAAAGCAACAGAAGAAACAGGCAACAAAAAATAGAATAGATAAGATAGCTGAGCTGCCATTACGAACACTCTTTCTCATTCTAAAAAGAGAAGACAATCAAAACTACCATTTGCAAGCTGCATAAATACAGGTGGATTAGATTTATACTGTAATCAGTTATAAGAAATTTTTATATTGCACATTAATAAAAAAAGAAAAAAGGATGAAATTTATTTGAAAGCTCCAACATGTCATGGAGTGGTTACTACAGCATCCCATACGTGAGTGTGCTTATACATATACAGAATCACAGAATATGCCGACTTGAAAGGAACCCACATGCATCACTGAATCACTGCACAGGACCATCCTCAAGAGTCATATCGTACACTGAAGAGTATCATCCAAATTCTGCTTGAACTCTGTCAGGTTTGGTGCTGTGACCATTCCCCTGGGAAGCCTGTTCCAGCATCGAACCACCCTCTGGATGAAGAACCTTTTTCTAATATCTAACATAAACCTCCCCTGACAATACTGACATAATTTATATAAATAAAGTTATAATTTTAAAAAATAGAGAAGATATTTTACTTTTACATTTTGATTTTCTCTCTTTTGTGATATCTTGTAAACATAAACCTGGTGCTTAGAAAAACAATATTTTTAAGGTTTGTGTAGAAAATTTGATACAACAATGAATATAGTAAAGGTTAAAATTATCCTGCTTTTATTCAAGCACAGAAGAGAAAAAACAAGATTCTGTCTTAATCACAGAATATTCTGAGTTGGAAGGGACCCACAAGGATCATCAAGTCCAACTCTTGACACTGTCTCCCTGGTGGGAATCAAACCCGAGTCTCCCACATGACAGGTGGGGACACTTATCACTGTACTAAAGTGGATTTTTATTTCACAGGAGACTTGTGTTGTTGAAATGTTATTGTGGCATAGCAATTTTTTGAAATTTAATGGGTCAGAATACAGAATGCTGGTTACAGGAACACCCAGTGAGAAGAGACCATAATGGTCTCAGAGAGAAACTGGTGTTCAGCAAGTTATCACTGGGCTGGTCTGGGCTGAAGGCTGAAGTATTTGCCTTGCAAGGACAGACTGAGGGATAGGGCTTGCTCAGCCTGGGAAGAGATGGCTTCAGGGCATAATTCTGGCAGCAGTCACTGGTATCTGTGAGAACGTGGTCAAATACCTGAAATGTTCTGGCTGAAATATTACAGAGACTTCTTTGTTTCATGAACCAAGGTTACCCCTTGTTAATACTGTTATGTCATTTCCCCAACTCATTTTTTTCTGAAAATAATGAAGGAATTTTCATCTGGAAAAATTTATTAAAAGAGAAAACACGAAGAAAAGGAATAAATTCATCACTTGAATGTAAAGAAACTGGCTGTTGTTTACATTTTATCCCGTTGCTACAGTTGGTAGTTTCTCAGGACAATGCAATAATACTTTGAATATCGCAGCGGTTTCGCTCTGAGACACACACACAGAATCACAGAATCACAGAATATTATGAGTTGGAAGGGACCCACAAGGATCATCTAGTCCAACTCACCATCTAGCACCCGTAAAGAGACCGAGAGCACATCGCAGAGCATAACACCAACCTAGATCCCTCACAGTCTAGCAAGCCACTCCGACACATACACACACATACACACACGACCCTGCAAAATGTGAAAACTGCACAATAGGACTTATACATATATAAATGTGGTCCACCCACCATCCTAGCCCCTCAGCCCTGGCCTGATGTGTGCCCGCCCATCCCATGCTGTGTGGTGGGAGTGCCGGAATGCACTCCCTGCCTCGCAACACACTGCTGCGCTGTGACAAGTGAGAGTGTTGAGGTGGATGTATCCTAGAAGAAACCTGTGAAGGAGTCAGGATGTAAAATTCAAAGTGTGAAATAGCGAGGTATTACTGTAGTCTGGCTGCTTAAGTACAGGAGATACCAACTAACAGCAAGGGTTCATTGAGTGCACTAGAAGACTGATACAACGTGCAACCTCTCCTGTCTTTATTTCTGAAAAAAAATGGGTTCCACTTTTTGCTAGCAACTGATTCAGGGCAAATCATTTCTGCCGCTCTCCCAGTAAAATCAGTGCATACTCTAATTTTTTCTTTAAATCAATCTTTAGACTGTTCTTTAAGATTGTAATCAAAGCATTTTCCAAACTCTACTTTCCCACAGACTTCTTTCTTAGAGTCTTAGGTGACATTGCCGCATGCATTAATATGTATACAATACCATCTTATTCTGGTGTTAACACTTGCTTGTATATTTTTTGTTTGTTATCATGTAATATTTTTATCAAAAATGTCTTGCCACTTATGTTCTACATTCCCTTTTAATGTGGGACAGTTTGTTCTACTAACAATATTGGTAATTTGGAATTAAAGTCAATTTACACATTTAGAATTGACAGTGAAGACAAAATATCATCTAAAAAAATCCATCAAAGTAAATGGAAATACTTCTGATCAAATATTCTGAAGAAGCATTCTGTGATAAAACGTTACACTCATGCTTACTAAATAATACATCTACTGGTATTAATTTGGATAAAGACCTTTCATGGCTACTAATTGGTTGCATTGCTAGACAATAATATTTTAAAAAACCACAACATACCTAAAAGGTTGGTTTCTCTGAAACCTGATTACATTTGCCTAATCTTGTCAAACTTTTTATCACAACAGAAAAAAAACAAACACCAAAACTCTAGATTATTTTCAAACACTATTTCATTCTGTGACCCAAGGGTTTAGACTGTGTACTTGTGATAAAATCTGTGGTTTACCTTTAGTTATGGAGTAACATATTTTGAACAAAAGTAAGACCCAGGAGTAGGCAAAGATGTTACATCATTCTATTTGTTTCACTACTGATGGAAGTTGTCATGAAAGGTACCGATATTTGATGCTTCTTTACAATACATTTTTCCTTATGCTTCTTTCACACCTCTTCAGCCATTTGATTAATATTTTGTTAGCTCCACTTATATATAAGGTTTTCAAATTGTTAGTTATTTTCAACAGCTAATCACCCCTTGTATGCCTTGCCTTTCACTAACAATCTCAGGTTTATATTTTCACAGAAACACACAAATGCTTTAAAAAAAAGAAAAGACATTTTATTTCCCTTTGCTTAAAACAGTTGTATTACCAATTTATGACTGTAGTTTGGGGCATTTGCGTTTTGATTCAAAGGCTCACCATCTGCTGTTTGGAAGAGATGCATCTGCATCCTTCTGATGAGCAAAGTGGGAAGGAAGAAAACAAAGAAGAGGACAGGTCCTTTCCAAGAAGAATTGTTTAAATGGATCTTGAACAAAATCTCTGACTTTGAAAAATTCCAGTGTGTTTGTATTTGCCTTGTTCTAAAAGGCAAGTGCTCACATATATATCCTGACTTAGCTGCCAAATGATTTCAAAACATTAAAAGGTTAAATCGCCTGTTCCTAGGCCCTGTCTTATACTGAGCTACAGACCACAGTTCTGTCCCTTCTCACTCTATTCCTTCAAGTACTGAATTTCAACCATTGACCACTGAGGTAATTTTCATATGGATGCAAACACAGTAGTAGCAGGGCCTTAATACCATATTGACTTAAGCATGCAGAGATATACTTTTTTCCTTATTTTTTTCACACCAGACTGGACATAAGTGAGGTTCCAAGAGTTGAACTGAAGCAGCAAAAAGAGTAACAGAGACTAGAATGCCTAAGAAGGGAGTTGGAGTCTCTTGTATACACTAAGAAGCTGCTGCAGGTTGGCTAAGGAAAAGCAGGCTGGCACAGAATGAAAGAGAATCAGAGGTGAAAACAGTGTTTGTGAGAACATACAGAAGCTCAATCTGGACTTATTATTCCATTAGTACTGGCAATCATCATAAAACTCAAAAGTTAAATGTACTCATATACAAAGGTAAATATACTTATTTCTGGCCCTTGTGTAAACAAAAATCTGGTATTGTAATCATATAATTAATCAGTTAATTGCAGAATCTCCAAATACCTAAGTCTGGTAATGGCTCATGGAGATATCAGCAAATTTCTAAGATTTTTCATTCACTTTTGTCAAAAACCTAAAAAATATAGTTCTATTTCTCTCCTGTTCTCTCCTTGCTCGTTCCTCTCTCTAACATACCCAAGTTATAATTAAAAACTAAGAACTAGGAAACAATTTATGAATTACTCTTCTCTACCTCATCATGAACCAGGATCTTCTGGAAAATCTGAGACACAAACTGGCTATGCAGTCTTTTTGAAATCACCTTGATATTACTTTGCTATACTGAACTCTATTCAACAAATTTTATTTTCAGACATAAGGCTGTAAACTCCCTAAATTATTTTAATTGATGGTTTGTTTTGATTTCCCTCAGCAGAATCTCTGACTTGTGCAGGTTCACTGTTAATCATTTAGGCACAACTAGTCTTCACTCATTAGCTGTTCCTTGGCCAACATTTGACCTCATCTTGCTCTGCCTGCTGAAGCACGATGAGCCCTGAGTTGTTGCTGCACCTATTTTACGGATCTGTGTGTAGATGCTTAATAGATTCAGAGAAATTATAGATTTGAAGTCAGGAGACAAATATGATGCTTCCTGTCACCTTATTAGAGCTGTATACACCCAGAGAGATGTTAGGCCCTTTTAATACATTCATTATGCAGCTTTGCCATTCCCTGTAGTAGTCTTTCATGATCACTGTCTGCATCAAACATTGCATAGAAGTCAATAAAGATGAGAAGTGATGTCTGCCCTCCACATCCTCAAGAAATAATCCAACGTTGCTATTGCTATCTTGAGATCTGAGTTCTGTTTTGTATCCACATTGCATTTAGGCTTGGACACTTGCTACAGCCTGGTCCTTTCTTCCTCCAGTAGACTATTATTGCTATAAGAACATCACAGAAATTATCAGTAATGTGTTCTTTGTGCTGAGGTTGCTGTCACGAAGACTCAAGGATCAATAGGGGTGACTGAGTCTGGTTTCTGATTTCTTTCTCACATCAGTTCATCAGGCTGAGCTGCATGGCCTTATGACTCTGAAGAAGAGAGGAGACTTCAGTGAGAAGCAGAAATTGGAACCTGCATGAGAAAATGGTAAGTCACAAAGCTCCGTTTTGTGACATCTTGGAAAAGAAGTAAAATGAAAATCTGTCCACTGGGCAGCTGCCCAATATGCAAAAATTATGACTTTGCTTTGTGAGCTGTGTCATTAGCTGTAGATATAGCACCTCATAGAATCCAGTTTTAACATTATAAGGAATGCTCTGTGAGAGGAACCTTTCAAATATGGGTCTTCACTTAGGCATATCATGGAAATGATAATCCGTAAAAAGGTGCTGCCTAAATTTTGCATACACCAATTAGCAGTATTAAGACTAACTCCATTGCTAGAAAAAGATTGAAGATACTTGGAAAATTTTATTGGTCTGTTTTAGACTATGGAATTTTACTCTGGAAACTAATTGCACTATCAGTCCAAAGTAAGACATATTTCTTTTTAAGAAAAAGAGAATTGGGAGAGGTGAGAAGAGAGACAAATATATCAGCTGAGAAAAGATGGTTATTCATGTAAATATAGGCAAAATTTAAAAATTTGCAAAATACAACTGTTAACCATAGGCTTCAAGGAAGAACCTGTTTAGGAAAATGCTCAATAGCTGTTGAAGCTCATTTTGTTACCTTGAAAAATCCATTATATTAAGTCACAGCACTCACTTCTTGATTGCATTGTTTATTAAGTCTTAGTCAGCATGGGGTCAGAATGTCCCCATGTTAAATAAAAGGCTTAAAAGTCCTTCAAATAAAATGCCTGCCAAATGTAGAAAGCATATATCTCCCATAATCTAGTAGCACCATAGATTTTTTTCTCTAAGACATGGAGACTCAGTAAGACAAAATATACTTAATATTAAGATACACAGTTTTAGATGGAAATGCGCGAATATATCTGTACATCTAGGCTCCCTTTAAAGTCCAGAGGGGCAGCTGGATGCCAGAAAATGTGATTCACAGACATGACTATGATAAGACAGACAGCAGTGTGTACAGAAGTCACTGGGAAAGCCAACACAGACAGTTATACAGAATTACACATTATTACTATTTCGGTTGGAAAAGACCATAAAGGTCATCCAGTCCAGCCATAATCTAACCTCATCCAACTAACACACCTATCCTAAGGCCTAATATGTAACTTAACACCTTATACCCCACCTGCTGTAACCTGATATCAGCACACCATGACCCCTGTCCTGATATCAAGTCAGACTACTAAGTGCATGTCGTGGTTTGAACCTGGCTGGATGCCAGAGATTCACCCACAACCTCTCCCAGAGGAGAAAAACTGGGGAAAAAGAAACTTATCACAGGCAAAACAAGGCAAGCTACAAGTGAGACATAAAAAGGATTTATTTGTTAACTAACAAGATCAGAGCTTAATATGAGAAGCATCATTTTAAAGGTAACCCTNGAGATGCCTGGAAGAACATTTCTAGCCCTTCTCTGATCAGCCTGGCGGGCCCCCCCTAGCTTTCAGCTTCTCCATTCCCCACACATGCTCTGCTCTGGCACATCTACTTTCTGTTAATAACTTTTTTTCCTTTCTCTTATATGTTGTTCACAGAGGTGCTGTTATCTGCCTCTGACCTTGAATTATTGGCAACAGTGGAGGCTCAGGCAGCAGCCGTCTGCCTCCCTCACTGCCAGAGGAAAAAAAACCCCATTCAAACCAGAACAGTGCATCATCCAAACTCTTCTTAAACAGCTCCAGAGGCTCCTCCACCACCTCCCTAGGGAGCCCATTCCAATGAGAGATCACTCTCTCTCTTTAAAGAAATGCTTTCTAATATTAAGTCTAAATCTCCCCTGACACAGCTTTAAACAATGATCTCTTGTTCTATCACAGGTAACCAGAGAGAAGAGACTGACCCCCTCCTGTATACAACTCCCTTTCAGGTAGTTGTAAAGAGCTATAAGATCACCTCTCAATCTACTCTTCTCCAGGCTGAACAGTCCCAGCTCTCTCAGTCATTCCTCATAGGGCTTATGTTCCAGCCCCTTCACCATCCTTGTTGCCCTTCTCTGGACACGTTTGAGGATTTCATATCCGTTTTAAACTGAGGAGCCCAGAACTGAACACAGTACTCAAGGTGAGGTCTCACCAGTGCTGTGTAGAGTGGGAGAATAACTTCCCTATTCCTACTGGCTACACTGTTCCTGACACAAGCCAGGACACCACTGGCTTCTCTGGCAGCCTGGGCACACTGGTGGTTCATATTAAGCTTTCTATCCACCAGCACTCCCAGATCCCTTTCCACCTGCTCCTTCTGGAGCCACTCATCTCCCAGACTGTAGATTTGCATGGCATTGTTGTAACCAAAGTGCAGGACCTGACACTTAGACTTGTTAAACCCCATGCCACAAGATTCGGCCCACTTGTCCAGGCTACCAAGGTCCCTCTGCAGTGCTCTCTTGAGAGGGAGATCTACATTAATCCCAAGCTTGGTACGATCCACAAGCTTGCTGATGATGAATTCCAAGCAATCATCAAGATCATCAGTAATTCTCCTAGGGGACTTTAATCTCCCAGATATTTGCTGGGAACTCAACACAGCAGAGAGGAGGCAGTCCAGAAGGTTTGTTGAGTGTATAGAGGACTGCTTCTTGTCACAATTGGTTGGTGAGCCTACCAGGGGTGAAGCTTTTCTTGATCTGCTGTTTACTAATAAGGAGATGTACCTGGTGGGAGATGTGGTAGTTGGAGGGTGTCCGTGAGGCAGTGGTCACGAAATGATTAAGTTTTCAATAAG
>WEKX01008949.1:1708214-1811415 GCA_013390025.1 Pitta sordida | reverse complement strand
TTTTTTTTTTTTTGAGAGAGAGAGTTTTAATAGTAGAAACCAAATCCAGACCCACAAATTATCGCCTGTGGCTGGTTCTCCTCTCCAGTACTCCACCTACGCCGTGAGAGCATCGAGCTCGGGCTGGACAAGAATATATTTTGGGGGGGGGGGGGGGGGGCGGGANGAATTTGTGGGGGGGGGGGGGGGGGGGGGCGGGAGATAGCAGCTCACTTAACAAGTCACAACTGCAGAACAATGAGACTCTCTTCAGGAGCAACTGCAGAAACATGCCTTTTAGGAAGGAGGAGGGGGTGGAAGGGGAAGTCTCGATTTTAATATCGAGCGATTTCTTCACAAAAGGGGATTGCCAAGAGACTTCTGCTGGGGAAGTGGGAGCTGGTCATTGTTCTCCAGCACTGCGCGGGACGGAACAATGGTGGCACCCCGGTAAGTACCTGCAGAGCAGGCAGCTCCCACGAGGAAGCGGCGCCGGGGAAAGGCGCTCCCAGGCCCGCGGCCGACACCGCGCTCGCACCGACACGTGGCTGCCCCCNGCACCCGGAGGCGGCCCCGCCCCGACACCGCCCGCTCACTTCCGGCTGCTGCGTCACCGCCCGCCCGGGCCGCGCCCGGGGGAAGGGTTTGAATGTGGCACCGAGGCAGCCGAGACTGGGGAAGGGTTTAAGTGTGGCACCGAGGCAGGGGCAGTGCGGGGGGACGGACTTGAGTGTGGCACCGAGGCACGGCGCCATGTTGGGGGACAGGTTTGAGTGTGGCACCGCCCGGCCGTGGCGGGTGTGTGTGAGGGGCGCTGGTGCCGCCGCCGCTCCGCACTGCGGACCTTGGAGTCCTTAACCACCTCCTCCGTGTGCTCCCTGCCGCAGAGGGGCCCGCGGGGAAGGGGAGCCGGGCTGTGGTACCGACACCGCTGTCCTCCATCCCTGAAAGCCTTCTGGGCTTGTTAAATAAAAAAAAGGGCCACCAAGTTGATCAGAGGGATGGGGCACCTCTCCTGTGAGGAAAGGCTGAGAGAGCTGGAGTTGTTCAGCCCAGGAAAGAAAAGGCTTTGAGGGGACCTGTCTGCCCCTCCCAGTGCCTGAACATTCAGGAGATCCGGAGAAGGATCTCCTGTTTATCAGGGCCGGGGGAAAGGCTTCGAACTGACAGAGAGTGGGTTTAGATCAGATATTAGGAAGAAACTTTTCCCTGTGAGGGTGGTGAGGCCCTGGCACAGGTTTCCCAGAGAAGTGTCCAAGGCCAGGCTGGACGGGGCTGGGAGCAGCCCGGGAGAGTGGAAGGTGTCCCCTTCCAGCCCAGACTGTTCTGTCACCTTCGTCCTGTGATCTCACACCTCCACGGCACCTCTCCCTTTCGCAGAGGTTTGCCCTTTTCCCTCCCGTTTCCGTGAAAAGCCTCCCAGGACGGGCAGGAATGTCCCTGGGCTGCCCCGGGGATGGTCCCGGCGCGGGGCCGACACCAGGTGTCAGCACCGTCCAGATCCTTCCCTTCGGGAACCGGCCCTGCCCATTCCACCAGCGAGTCTCCCCCGTTGTTACAAGGAAGTAACTAAAAAATAATAAAGGGCTGTTTTCTTTCTGGAATAAAACCCCTCTGCCACGTCTTGGTCGTTCCCAGCCGTAGGAGAAAGCTGCCCTGTAATACAAATAGATTCGTTTCTGCTGCTTCTCAGGGTCTGCGGGATTTCAGCTGCCGCGTGGTGAGATGCAGGGTTTGTCCCTTTCCCCGGTGCATCGCCTGTTCGATGGCAAGTCCAAGGCAGACATCGCTGTTCATCCGTGTTGTGTCTGTCCTGCACTTCCAGTGGGCCCTAGAGAAGTGCCTGGTCAAGGCTAAAATCATCCAAGGACACTGAAGAGGTGACTCTGCTGGTCACAAAGAGCATTGTTTTATTCACTTTCTTTCCATTAAGAGAATACGTCCATTATGGGAAAAGCCTAGCGAGGATTTTTATCCTCCAGAACAAATCTTACTTAGGTTACACTAAATTTGATTCTTCTTTATTACATGTAAGCGATAACCCCTCTCCATCCTTGGCCATTGCCTCCAAAGTTGTGCTGTCAATTGAATTGCTGGCATGAGGTGGCCGTGCCTGGATGGAGGATTTTCGTGTGCCTGGTGAATCAGCTCGAAAATGTAAAAAAGATGAGCATTAAAACAGGCTGCCTCCTACTTCAACCCCATTGGAACTCAGGAGTACGTAGTTTCAAAGTACCTTACTGCACTCAGGGTGCTCGGAATAAAGGAAAGCCGTGGTTGCTCCCAGAGGAGCTTCCCATCTAATTTTAACCATGACACAATCGGCGACAGTGACAAATGGGGGGGGAGGGAGAAAAGGGGCACGGGAGGATGAGGGGTGACAATAATGAGATTACACGGTCACTTAGGTTCATTATGTGCATGTCTTTGTGGCACTGCGGGTCCATTATGTTTGTGATGGGTGGAGGAATGACTGCGGGAGAGGAATGGGGCAAAGAGCACAGCGGGAGAAAAGCCAAATACATTTTTGTGCGATTGACTTAACCAGCAACGCCTCTCTCCTGGGCTGAGGGGAAGCCCAAGCAGGTGGGCGCAGGATTGGGAAACTGGATTTGTTTTTCCCCACTGGATGCATAGTCAGTATCAATTCGTATTCTTAAGATTTATTTGCCAACTCACAGCACTTTATGCCTGGGCATACACGGCTAAAGGTGAAAAAATAAAAGGCCAATCTCAAAGTGCACCAGGTTGTTCGTTACCTTTAAGAAGACTCGTTCCCTTCATTAAACTGCTTGCACAGCTCTTTCACCGCCTTGTGCCCTACCACATCTCCCGAGCCACAGGAATAGCTGGTGATTTAAAAGGTTTTGAAACTCTGGAAGAGCTGCTTCTGCCATAAATGGCCAAGTCCTGAGCCAGCCACGCAGCTCCTGCCGATACCGCCGCTGCCACTCCCTCTCCATCACCACCTCGTCCCGGAGAGGTGCGGCACATCTCAGGTCAAAGGCCTGATTTAATCTCCGCTGCCACTTTCTCCACGGCTCCTGCCAAGGAGAAAGGCGCAGGGCTCAGCCCTCAGCGCCGCCCCAGGAGGTTTTGCCCTTTCTCAGCAAAACAACCCTCCCAAATGAACATCCGGACAGGATTCGATTGCTGCCAGAGCAGCTCCGTGCTGTTGATGGACTCAGCTGCTCTATGCCGTGCCCGCAGCCAGCAACAATAAAGCAGGCTCTTATTAAATTAACCTGCTAAGACACAGATCCTGCAGGGATGTTCAGGGAACAGACAGATGGCACAAGCAAGGGCCAGGAATAATTGCAATCCCCATCTCACCAGTGTGAGAAATGGATCCAGCCTGGTGCTGTGCCCAGCAAGGACACAGGAACGGGAGCGGGCAGTGCCCTGCCCTGCAGAGCCACCCTGAGAGGGGACAGAGGAGCATCCCCAGGCTCTGGAGGGAGAAGAGCGTGGAACATCTCCTGTGGATGCCAGGGTGGGGCTGCAGCACTTCCCAGCCGCCAAGGCCTCCCCACCGCAGCCACAGCGGGGACACAGCGCGGCTTCTGCCGCCTCTCGTAGGCTGTCCCTGCTGTCAGCATCGATCGGCTCTCGGCTCTGACCCACCGTGTCTGCCCCAGCTACAACCCAGGCTCTTCCCTGCGGCGGGGATAGCCTGGATTTCACCTCCCTTACCATCTAGCTGGGCACATCATTTGCGTAAGCACATGCAAACCCAGCTTAAGACCAAGTGTCATTTCTTCTTTGCCTCTTCCAGAGGTTTTGCTAATCCACTTACTGTGCCTTATGGTGTTCAGCGTGTAAGCTGCAGGGTAGGGACAGGCTGCTCGGGGCTGGAATGGCTGCTGGAGCATTGGGGGCTGCTCTCACACATACCTCATCCAAGGGGGTTCTGTCACACCCGTCACATGAACTGCAATGAGATCTTTCGATCTCAGCCCCATCAGGTTGTAGTGGATGTGCCCAGTTGGCCCAGACTCCTAATTCTGGGGCTGTTTCAGAACCTGCAGAGATACTCTTCTTTGCCAGTTTTTCCTGCCAGCACAGAGATGACTCAGAGGCAAATCCTGAGGACCTTTCTCAGAAATTTCTTATTTCCTGCCATCCCTCAGCTTTTAGCCATTACTTTTGTAGCAACAAAAGGCATGCTGGCACTTCAAAAGAGGCAAAGGACATTTTCCAAAACAATTGCTTATTTTGGGGTAGAAGTGGGGCTGCACTAAAATGTAATTGACACAACAAGGTGATACATAATTGGGATTTCTGTGAGGAGAAGCACCTCTCTTTGGTTCCCAGACATGGTACCGGATCAGCACCCACCTAGAAGAGCTTGGCCCAGGAGCTGGTTGTTGCTGCTGGGCAGCACCACAGGGGAAGATACTGTTGCTACACCCTGCCACCCTCACTGCGTGCAGCCCCTCGCCTCTGCAGCCGCCTGGTTATCCCCGCTGCATCTCCTGCCTGCAGGATCAGCACCTCGCATCGGGGCTGGCGAGCGCTTCTCCATGTCTCCATGTGGTGATGAGTCACTGCTCCGTCTCAGGAAGATGGTGGTGCAGCCAGAAATGTGGTTTCACGGGTCATTCCTCTTCCCATTTTCTCCGGACGTTGAGCTATCTCCTCACTGCCCTTCACAGTCCAAGCTGCTGTAATCCTACCGCAGTGCCGGGAAGCGCCTCCAGCTATCACTCACCGTATCTGCCTTGGGCTTGTGCTGAGCTGCAGCTCCGCGGCTCCCAAAAAGTGGCCTGCCCTCCACACGCACATGATGTCAGCATGGCACACTCTCCTTGGGTACCAGCTTCCATGAACTTCTGCAAAGCTGAGGGGGTGGGACTGTCCTCACACCTGACCTCGTCAAACCACTAATACATGTGACAAATTTAACACGTGACAAATTTAACGCGTGACATATTTAAAATATGTGTATATGTACATATATTAGAGTAAAACTGAAAATACAGCTCCCTAAGGCTGAAAAGCCAGAAGGCAACAGTGAACACATAAAACAAACCTGTTGCTTTAAACCCCAAATGAAATAAAAGGAGTGGGGAAGGTAAATACTCTGTCAAGATATATTTTTAAGATTTGTGAAAATAAAGCAATTTTAAACTAATGTCTAACAGAAGAGTTCCCATTCATTTTTAAAATTCCACTTTTTCCTTTTTTTATTGTATTCCTGTAGCATTTGCAATGCAAATGCTACAGAGATGTGTAACCTTGCTCATAACATTTGCTGGCCAAATGAAGCAGCCAACAATTAATTAGAGTGAAATCCTCTGCTTTACTCCCATTGGAGAGAACAAGAGAAAGAAAACATAAAATCCAACAAAAATGGTGTATTGAGAAAATACTTTAATACGATGTTGATCTTAATAAGCAAAAACATTTCTTTCTTCCTTTTTTTAATGAATTGCTTTTCACTTGACAATTTCCTCATAGCAAAGTGACAAGTATTATTCCAAATCGTTAATTCCTCCGCGGAAGCTCCGGCGCTGAGCTCATTAAAGCGTGCCGAGTGCCCGGGTGGGCTCTGCCAGGTTGTGCAGTGACCTGAGACCAGAACACCCACTGCACTGTCTCGTCTCCAACCCTGGGCCAGGTGGTGTCACTGGGGCAGCCGAGCCCCCTTGCCTTGGTGGCAGGACCTCAGTGCCTTGGGTGGGTGACACGGGGATGTTTCTGCTGAAATAATTCTGCCTCTTCACTGGGGCAACACAGAACATTGCTTCTCGCTGGGATGGGTTGCACAAAACTCAGGTCCTGGCAGCACTCATGTAGGAGATATATTTCCCAGGTGGGCAATGCCACTGTCACCAGCTGCTGCGGGGTAGCACATCCTGCTTGATTTAGAATCATGGAATATCATATCAGAATACCATATCTGCATGGCACAGGCCTGTTCCCCATGCTGATGGCACTCACTTTCCCATCTGTTGCTTTTCTCCAGCCACAGCTGAGGATGTGCATACACAGCAATATCACCAGAGAGCCCCTGTGCCAGGCACATGTCCCCAAATGGCCACACTGCATGTGGCTCTGATGAGGGCGGAGGCAGGTCATGGCTCAGATGCTTCTGGAGGAGATCAACCTGAGGCCAGAGGGAAAGGCTTTCGAGACCAGTGCAGCAGCAGAGCTGTGAGCAATGGCCAGCCAGGCAGAGCCTCTCTCCAGATTGCATTTGCCAACAGCCAACAATCGTGTGCAGAGCAGGAGCACGGCGAGCTCGTTATGAGACACTTTATCAGCCTTCCTGTCAATGGAGGCCAATGGTATAAAGCTGAGTGTCCGCCACACCAGAGCCTGTCAGCTCCCCTGGAAGGGACACCTGGCTGTTGGGAGGCAATCCAGGCACTAGCAAGGGGGTTCACAACACCCTAGAAAGCTGCAGCCTGGATAACATGTGGCATCCATCATAATCATCCAAGGGAGTCAAACCAGCAGACCTCAGAGGCTGGCTGCTCCATGAACCCAGCACAGCAATCAAGGAGTTAAAGTGCTTGGCCAGGGAACATCCTTGGAGGAGAAAAATACCCAAACTGCTTAATTAGAGTATCCAAACTGGATGGGGTTGCAAAGTGGTTAATTTATCAACTTGAAAAAACAATTTTTGCCAGCCAAGATCAGAAGCAGTGGGAGCTGTTGACAGCCTCGCTGGGGCTCCTCGTGCTGAGGAGGACTCCAGAAGTCTCTGCTGTAATTGCTTGTGGTCTTTAGTATTTTGTTCCACAGTTTATGAACTTGTTTGACTTCATTTTTTGTGGATAAAAGCCAGTGATCCAAACCCCAGCTGTATCTCTGCCTTCAGCAGTGAGGGGCTGCTGGGCTGGTTTGGTATTGCTGTGTGACACTTTGGTCTTTCAAAGAATTTCCTGATTTGCACAGCCTGGAGAGGATCAAACTCATGGCTGGTGAAAGCAAGTGTGGCTCTGCTGTGGCCAGTGCCCCCTCCCAGCCTGTCCCTGCACAGACCAACAAACAGCTCTTGCACAGATGGAGCCACCATTCACACTGAGGGCCAGCTGCCTCATGGCCACGGGCACCTCGGGGTCAGCAGCCCCTGAGCTAGACCAGCTATGCTGGTGCCAAGGAGAGGATGCTCTTGCCTCTGCCTTGGGCCACAGCAGTCCTGGAAACGGCTCCAGTGTGGGGATGTGGACTCAGGATGTTACTGGGAGAGTGCTGAGTTTCATCCCTGGGCTAGTTCTTGCCCATGGGCCGGCAGCTCTCCTTGCTGTGGTCCAACTGCCTCACCCCTCAGGCTTTTCTCATCTCCTGATTTTTGCTTTTCTAATCTGTTCTCCAATATTTAATCCCATGCCAAATTCTTTCCCATCCTCTTAAAATTCTGCAACACTATGTAATTCTTTTTTTTTCCTTAGCTTGGCTGCATAATTGCAAAGCATCTCGAATCCCTTTGTGTTTAGTCTTCATACCTTGTGCCACCACTATGTTCCAATCACTTAAACATGAGGTCTTCTCGTATTGCGCCTGCGGAGACAAATTTTTTCGTGTTCCCTAGAAAGAAAATCATCCTCCATTAGCCAGTGCTTTGTGGTGAATGAGAGGGGATGTCACAGCAGGAGAGCAGAGGCAGCAGCTGAGGGTCCCATCCTGCACTGCGCCTCAAAGTGACATGTCTGAGCTGAGCTGGGATTTTTCCCCCAGCTTTGCTCTTCAATGGCTGTGAGTGAAAGGCTTTGACACCCTCCATCAGCACTGCATGGGGCGAGGGCTGGCACACGGCCAGGCTGGGTGGCTCTGCAGGGTTCCCTGTCACCCTCCCGCTGGCGAGGCGGCTGCCACCACCCCTGGCGTCATCCCCCAGGTCTCAGCACGATGCAGAGAGGAATAAAAAAGCCACTTCCCTGTGCACAGAGACATTGTGTCAAAAGCAGAGAAAATTGATCTCTGGCTGCTGAGCCTTCCTACGATTTTGTGTTGTTGAAAGGAATAATCAAGCTCAGCCCTGGAGAAGGCAAAGACAGAAAGAAAATAAAAGCTTTCCCCATCTGGTGATTTCTGGTTGGAGCCTTCCCCAGGGACCCCGGCGGTGGTTTTGCAAGAGATGCGCTGGGGCTGCTTTTGCTCCTGAGGCTGGTTCTGTGGCGGATCCACAACAA
This sequence comes from Pitta sordida, assembly GCA_013390025.1. Taxonomy (NCBI): domain Eukaryota; kingdom Metazoa; phylum Chordata; class Aves; order Passeriformes; family Pittidae; genus Pitta; species Pitta sordida. Next base: position 1,803,295 of record WEKX01008949.1, on the reverse strand, counting down.
TCCCAGAAAGAAAATGTCTTCTTTCCTGCTCACTCTGCAGGTCTGAGGAGAAGGGGAAGAGGGAGGGCAGCTGCTAGACCTTCAGGCTGAGGCCCCAACCATGGGGCTGCCCCATGCACTCCCACTGGGACATAATGCCCAGGGACATAACTTGAGCCACAACACAACTTGTCTCCATTTTGTTGTTCAGCAGCCACGGTCTGGCACAGAAGCCTGGCTTTCTCTGGGACAGGGCCTTTGCACGGCTGAAGGAGCGGGAGTTTGGAGACAAGGAGTAAAGTGCTGAAGTGCCACCCATGGGGCTGAGCAGGGAGAGAAAGCACTTGAGGGCTCTTCACACAGGCCGAAGGCTGAGCTTTGCCCTCCACAAGACCATGAGCTGTTTGCCACAGCCACCACCACCAGCAGCTCAAAATACGGATCTAATACTCTGTTGCCTCAACAGTTACCAGATTAAAGGAAAAATCCACACTGAAAGGGGAGTCCGGAGGCTCCTCCTGGCTCCCAGCAGCACACCCTGAGCTGGCCCAGCCCCAGCTACTTCCAGTTCAAGAAACAGACATTTTGGCAGGCAGCCCCCCCAGCCCCATCCTTGCCAAGCTGTCCAACAGCAGCGGGCAGAGCTGTGGCAGTTCCAGGCACCTGTGAGCAGGGATATGGGGGGACCACTGCAACCCCACACTGGTGCAGGGGAGCAGACCTGTCGCCTCAGCCCCAGGTTAGCACTGCTGGAGGGATCCTCCATCATTTGGTGCCCTGTGGAAGATGCAGGTTGATGAGGGTACAGGTGGGAAGAGGCAGAGGAGAAGGGAGGCAGCAGATCTCTCCCTGCTCCTGCCAGTGCTTTGCAGCCCTGTGCCAGGACTGTCCGGGCCCTCCGGCTGGTGGTGGGTGTTCGTGACTCATTATCCCTGATCACCATCCGATGACACATTTACTGCCAGCAGGATGGGCCTCCCGCCAGCACAGCAGCCCTGGAGCCTTGCGGGAGGGTGGCTGGGTTCTGTCAGCAGCTGTGCTGATGCAGATGGGCTGGGAGGTCAGCAGCTGCAGCCCTGGGATGCACAACCTGATGTACACCCTGGCTGGGTGGGTAATCGGGGCAGACCAGCTCTGTCTGTCCCAGTGCTCAGGGTGGGAGTGCAGGGCAGTGCATGGCAGGACACAGGCAGGGATGGGATCTGCCCAGGGCCAAGCACCCTCACCCCGCACAGCACCCACCCTGCTCAGCCCAGCGTCCTGGCTCACAGTACCGGGCCCACACTGACAAATGTCTTTAAAACATTCTTTATTTAGTGAGAAATCTGACTCTGCTCCCCACGCCAAGCCCTAATACAGTGCAGACCTAAATACAGCACTAATGCGAAAGCTTAAAGGATTTCCCATAACTGAGCAAAGCTGACAGAGGGGTGAGAGCCTAGTGGGGGGGAACTGCAGCCCACCTCTCTCCTCAGCATAGGCTACACTCTGACTAGCCCTACTGGTCCAAATCCAGCCACACCCCTCACCCTTGGACTGTGCAACAAGGGAAATTAAAGTCTTTCAAGGTCTCATCCAGCCCAGCTTGGAGCCCCAAGTTGCCCTTGTGACCCTCACTAAAATCCCCTTGATTTATGCAATACAGCACAAGTAACATCATCATGTCTGACCTCTGTGTCACCCGTCCTGCCAGCACTGCTGGGGCTCTGCCTGATCCCAACCTCACTGCGAGTCACGACAGAGCCAGGGAAGCAGGACTGGGCACATCCAGCTCCCAAAAGAGCTGAGCAGGGGAACTGCTGAGCCAGCACCCACTGCTCCTGCATGCCGCGACATCATGGGGCAGGGGTGGCCACAAGCATCTCACACCTCAGCACATGTGGTCTTACCATTGATTTCCCTCACCTTTGTATTCCCCGCTGTGGTGCTGCTGTACGTGGCTCTGAGGACAGTGATGGTTTAATGGGAACATCCTGTGTCTCCTTACTGGCACAGCAGGGTGTGATCCTTGGGCAGGCCCACCCCACAGGGTGAGTGGCCTATGGCTTTGATTCAGGCTTGTGTTTCTGTGGGGGAAAGCAAACCACATTTTTTTTGCAACAAGTCTTCAGAAGCTTTGCAAAGTACTTTGCAAATGCACCCCAGAACCATCCCAGTGCCCCTTGACACCCCAGTGTGATCGCCAGGAGCTGTTCACCAGCCCTTCCAGACATCCAGGTGCCACTGTGCTGCAGGTGTGGGGGGGCAATACTGAGGTCTGACAGGGCTATGGGGTGAGTGGGGACACAGAAGAGACACAGCCACAAAGCCCTCTGCCCATTGCCAAGGGGTGCACAGGACAGGCAGGAGTTGAGCAGAAGCTCTGCCATGGAGATCAGCTGAATTACGGTGGTGTGAAGCATTAAAGCAGAACCACATCGATTATAGACACTGGCTTTGAGCATGCGATGGATGCAGAGGGTGGAAGGCAGGAGCACCCTTGGGAAGAGGCTCGTAACATTTACAAGCAAATAATTTACACGAACCATGGAGCAAAGCAGAAATACCTCTGTGGAACCCAGCTGAGGCTGCGAATGCAGAAGTAAACAATGCAGCAGCATCATACCAGGGTCTCCTGCAGCAGCTGCTGAGGGTGTTGCAGTCCCATTCCCCTTGGGCTGGATTCACACTTTCAGATCCAGGGGAGGAACAGTAGGAACAGTGGGGCAGATGACAGACCACACAGCTGCTGAACAGACTGGCAGAGCCACCCTGAAAAATGCAAAAAAGGAGGAAAAGGCAAAGGCATTTGCAGCAAACATCTTCCAGCTGAGCTAAGCCTGGCCAGGACCCTCTCAGTGCTGCCTTACTAGGCACCTGCTCCTCCAAGTCCATCCCCATGTACTTCAGACTGTGGCTTTCTCCATCTCTGTGCAGGTCTCCCTGCCCAGAGACCCTTCAGATGCTTCCCAGGCCATTCACAGGGATCCTCTGTTGGCACCTGCTGCCATTCCAGAGATGTAACCGAGGCAGGGTCCCACCTGGGCTGGAAGGGGCACATCAGTCTGCAGTAACAGCTCAGGGCACAAGTAAAAGGGCAGGGAGTGTTCTTCACACTGCCCTGCACTCTGACCTGATGCCTCCTGGGGAGGGTTAATAGCTGCTTGTGTTGGAGAGGATATTTTAGATTGGTAATTAATCAGGGAATAGCCAAACATTTCTTCATTCTCTTATTTCTCATAATAAATAGATCAAAGAGATCTATTTATCCAGCACTAAGTCCAGATTGAATAAAAACTGGCTTTGGACCACAGAGGCCTATCTGAATGTGGAGGAAGTCTTGAAAAATACAATTTTACCCATGTTTCCCACTAAAGCTTCACCAGCTGAAGAGCTAAATGGAAATTTTTTTATAAAACTTGACTTTCCTGCACAAAGAAGGCCCAGTGGAGAAGAAGATAGATGGGCCAGGTGCTGCAAGATTTCCAAATAACACATGCTGTAAAGACAGTATTATGAATAGCTTTGCTCAGATCCTTTAATCCATCTATAAAACAGTTTGCAGCAGCTTCTCCTGCAATTTCGGCAAATGGGTAAAATCCCACATTTCTGCCCAAGGATGCTGTTTGGCTTTGAAGACAATTTAAAGTCTCTTGCTAATGGGCTACCTTCAAATTTCAGTGCTACTCTGGGACTCCCACACCTAAACCTCCATGTGAGGGAGGCTTCTCGCAAGCAGAGCTGATGTCTCCAAGCAGCCAAGGCTCAGGTCTTCTCATGGCTCCATGGAAAGCATTGCTTGGAAGCCCCTGTCCCTGCAAGGAAAGCAAACTAGACCAAAGCTGACAAAAAAACTCATGGAAAAACAGTCAGGAAGGATCCCGTCCTTCTGCAATATCTACTGCCTAGAAAAGTTTCAGTTCTACTTTTTTTTGTTTTGTTTTCGATACAATTCAGACATTTAACTGTGCCATCAGATGAGGCAGGAGTCATTTATAGAAGAAAGCTCTAAGTGGCCTTGACACACAAATGGAGTCAATTAACCTGCAAGAAGTCAGGGGAACAGGCTGATGAAGCAGCAGCAGCAGTTACATAATTTATCCTGTGCTCAGTCTGTTCTCAAAGTCAGCTTGTCCTACTAAAGCTGAGGAGCATCTGCCCAGCCTCCTCTGGTGGTGTCTCCTCACTGCACTGCTCCTTCCCCACAGCTCTTATGGACCCACATCTCCTGGAACATTTTCAAACTCCTAATCCCTCCCCAAACTCCCAAGAGTCAGGTTTTTGAACTCCTTTGGGAAAACGGCACACTGCACTTCCCTCCTCCGTGCTGGCACCAAACCCCTGTGGCAGCACCATCTGGGCTCACCCATCACCTGGTGTCCTGTGCCGCAGCCGCCTGGGTACCGAGGCTGGACCAAGACCTGGACGTCAGCGGAGGTCAGTCACTCACATCCTCAGGGGCTTCCTGTTGTTGTCCTCTGCCAACCATGACAAGAGCGACACTGCAGCCCAGCACAGCCACACACCCTGGTTTTAAGCCTTTATGGAGGAAGCAGTGATCTCAAGCCACTTTAAGTCCCCTTTTATGCAATTCTACTGGCAAGAAGGTGGTGACCAAGGTGGCAATGACCACGCTGTTGAGTAGTTTTCTTACCTCTAAACCTATGCAACATTACAGAAAGGATAACCAAAGTCGTCAAGAAGCAATCCTCTCTCTTGCAGCAGTCTAGACCAAGCTCAGCTGTGGCGAGAAACTCTTCCAGCCTGTGCCAGCCAGAGGCACACGCCTGGCCATGCAGCCCGGGATAAGCTGGGCACTTGGAAGAGACCTGGGGAATCCAGGCCACTGCCAAAGGGAGGCTACTGTTGTATTATTGCACTGGGACATTCAAAACGGTATCTGACACAAATGCTGAAAGAGAAAAATTAATACATCACTGTGCTACAAAAGCTGCAGGCCTTTGAATGGTAGTCGATTTATTCTTCATGGTTATCTTCAAACACACAGCTCTGATCTCCTCTCTAATCACATCACAGACAGGGTCGGAAAGGAAGCATGGAAAAATACAAACCAAGCAGACCACATGTGTCTCCGAAGGTCTAAGGCATGAGAGAAACCAAAAGGCAGCATCTGGAAAGTTTTACTTTTTATTTTTCTAAAATACAAATGTCTGTCTTGTGTAAGTAACTTTAATATGATGGGCCGAATGCATCCAGTAAAAAGGAGGCACTGGCCACAGAATTCAAAATACTGAAGGTACTTTCTGGAAAGAAATTTATTCTGCTGATCTACACTTCAGATATAACATTGAGTCAAATTCATTAGTTATATCTTTGACGTTTGGGACTAATAAACTGGAACTTGAAAAATTTTTAAAGTAAACTCCTATTAATGTGTAGATATGGATCCATAAAAAACATAACCAAGAATTTTATACACTTTATTAAAAGATCAAAAAATAAACAATAACAATATAGAAGTAACATACTAAAATGAGTAGCATTATGCACATTTCTAAAGCACGTACAAGCACTACAGCAATATAATGTGGCAAAAAGAAAAATAAATTCATAGCGTACACCCTGTTGGTAGCAGTTGAGGGAATGAACTATCGTGTTATGGAACTGAAATACTGCATTAACCTATGCCGGTCTGGATCCAATGATATTTTAATTTCTTGCAATTCCACAGGGCTAAGTGTAATCATTTGTATATATTTTTCTAAACTATACCATTAAATTTATATCTAATGTTTCCCTTACTTTGTTTTACCAGAAAAGCCTACAAAAAGAAGAATGTGCTTCAAAGATCTACTTTACACAGTACAGTATAAATGTTTTTATATATTTAAATTAAAAATTGACAATTTAGGAGAACATTCTCTCTTTGATTTTAGTGATTGCGTAAAATACAATTCTCTATTTATAAACAAAAATAGTGATCTGCTGTAAGGTGATGTAATAAAGGGTGGGGAGTCGGTTCATTTTCATGATCTAAAATAAAAATATAATTAAAATAAAGCTAATTGGAAAGAAAAAAAAATCCCATAATCCAATCTAAGAATGGTCTTATCATCCCCTCATCTGCTAGGATACAAAAGCCATGGCAACAAAATCATTTGGCTTCCACCACTATCAAATAGCATCTGTGTACAGTAATAAAGAACTGGAACCTTGTAATTCGATGTCAGGTAATTCTCTCTGTTGTGTGTTTGGAAAAATAACTTCGTTTTATTTAACAGTTGTGTTATTTTTGCATGTTTAAGTATCTCCTGTGAGAGGCAGATAGAGTTATTTCTGATGATAGAGGATGTCAGTAAAGATCACTAGCAAAGATTTTAGCAGTGTTGTCATGATCATGCTCATATCCCAACGAAGTTTGACCAGCTATGATTCATTTCACATAGTGCAAAATATTTTTCTCTCCTAATCCTAGAAATGAGAGTTTGATTCTAGAAACTGATTATGGCAAAGGGAAGCCTTAATAGCGTGAGGGCCAGAACTAGCTGATTATTTTGTATTAAAATCTATGTTATTACACCACCACAAAGAGAGGCAACATCTCATTTTTCCTTATTTTAAAGACCCTGAGGCCACTCGATGTCGTGACTCCAATTCAGCAGATCACCTGCTGACATAACCCCATGATGCAGGTTGGCATCACCAGGAGTCAGGAACCTCCGAGGTGCCACGAGTGCTGGCCAGAGAGCAGTGACAGCTCAGACCCCAACCCTGGGAAGGAGACAGTGAGATCAGGTGCCACCACCCACCGATTCTGCTCTGGGGGACTCGACCCATTACTTGAGTCAGGACCCTGCAGCAAAAGCAGCGACTTTTCTGAAGCAGATCTGGGACTTTTGCAAAAAAAAAATTAAAAAAAAAAAAAAAATTAATTCCAGCAAAACCTATACTTGTTCTAAGTAAAAATAAATGGGTCAAGCACTGGCGCTTCAGCTTCTCCAAAATCCCCCGGTACTGCAGAGCCCCAGCAGCACCAACACAAACAGGAACAAGAGGCTGCTCAGCGGGCTGGGGACACTCAAAGGGGCCCAGCCTGGAGCTGCTGCCACCATCAGCCTCCACCTCCCCTGTCCCAACACCACCCAGCAGCACCAGCAGCACTGCCACATGCCTCTCAAACAAACACCATGGCTGTTGTACAGCAGAAGGAACTGGCCCCAGACCCATCCCAACCCATCCCTGTCCACCCACTGCTCACCAGTCCCTTCCATTCTGGGTCCAAACGGTAAAAAAAAGAAAGAAATCAGTAAGTTGCAACATTTCAAATTCCCTCTGGGATTTCAAACACTGGCCACAATGACAGTCACCTCCCACAGACAAACAGATCCAGCTAGAAATAGGATTAGGTGCTAGGAAAAAATGCATGTGTGCTGCCACAGACCTACCAGTCCTAATAGGATTCACCGAGAACACAACCTATCAGAAACATGACCTGGGGTGTGTTTGAAAATGTAGGCTGATTAAAAAAAGTAATTTGAATCTTTGCTAGTGACCTTACTAATTAATTCCACACTGTTTCCCATTCTCTGTGCTGCAGGTTGGAGCTGACCTGTTATCAGTCTGCTGTATAATAAGCTATGGCAAACTACAAAGCTTTTACAACAGCAAAGCAACATCATGCTTTCAGATAAGTTTTATAGCAAAAAACTCCTCCTTTTCAAAGCCTTAGTAATACCTATCTCTTTTACAAACTTTTCCTGTATTATTACAGACTTTTTATATTCAAAATAAGTTCCAAGGATTTCTTTCGTGGACTATGTACATAAGTGCAAAAAAGGTGTGTCTCACACATTCGTACACTAACTGAATCAGTTTAACTGCAGCATATTTGTATCTTCAACACTGTTACGGGGTCATTCCACAATATTTTTTTTTTCTTATGTACAGTTTTTGCTAATATAAATTAGTATTAAAATAATTATATGTGTAATTATTTAGCCCTGATCATAACGTAATCATGTGAGTGCTCAATTTCTGGAGAAAAGAAAATTGCAGGCAAAGCTACAGTACTGAAACGGATTAATTCTGGATTTCCACCGTGTGAATGAATGTGAAATGAAAGCAAGACCGGTCACTACGTGGTAAATACAGGCTGCCATGTCTCCGAAGTGAAAATACTGTGGAATAACCCTTGCCACACAACAATTTCTACAAGCTATAAAACCTGACTCTAAATCCATGTGTTGTAAACTTCTTGACTGAAAAAGTGACCTTAAAGACACAAATTCAGCGTTCACATGGGACTTTGGGATTTTAAAAATATTCAATCATATCTTTATCTGACAGTATCGAACTGTACCTTTAACAAGCTCATACTGTTACACATCACTTTTAATTTACATGTGAAAATTTCACAAATAATGTATACAAAGGTAGCCATGTTGTAGTTTTGTTGCCATAGCAACAACAACTTAATATAATTAGTTAACAATGAATCTATCATTGTAGGAGTTACATACAAAGTTAATTTGTTCTTAAACTGTAAACTATACAAACTAGTTATGGACTGTAGTCTATACCTTACCATGCTTCAGTGTTGGTTTAGAATATAACTAAATGGGTTGAATACATGTAGTAAAAATTTTAAACTTTCTCTAACTCTCCTTCAAAATTAAATTCATTAGTTACTAAAGATATCAAAAAAAGCAATAATGAAAACCTTAAAAACTAATGGTAGAGAAATGAAAATATACGACATGAATTAATGCGTTGTAGCCTAGTAACAATGTGTTGTAGCTCTATTTACATTTGGATTAGGCTATCAACTATTTTTTTTTTAAAGTTATTACAGTCTTTAACATACAGTATATACTCTAAGGCCTTCAACAGGCACATGGTAAAATCAGGTCAATATCAAACTAAATCCATTCAACAGGAATGGGAAATTAGATTTTCCTCATAAATTTCACCTTTTTCAAATTTCATGTCTGTGAAATGTACAAGGGATAAACAAAACAAGGACTCCAGTTTCTCAATCGTCGTGTTACCCGCGTGTCCTAGAGCTACTCTACCGCGTCGGCCACGGCCCGCGAGGCGCAGGGGACATCTCGCCATCTCGACGGCACACGCGTCTCCTCCTCTGGCCACCTGCGCCCACGACACACACCCATCTCCAGCGTCGCCTCCGCGGGGTCCCGGCTCTGGCGGGAGATCCACCGGCACACCGGGAAGACCCGCCGCGGAAACCCGGAGCGCCCGCGCGGTTGGTGGCCAGCCCGGCTGTGCCGCCCTTCCGGAACACTCCGAGCGCGGTGAGAGACAGCAAGGCTGGATGGCAGAGAGGGAAAGCGCGACGGAGTGCTCGGGAAGGGGGCCTGTGCGGGCTGCCCAGGGAGGTAACGGTTTCTAGAACATTGCGATGCAAAAATACACAGTCAAAAATCATCAGCTAGAAATTTCCAACTAAAAAAACACGTCTGATTGTGAAATCATGTTCCAAATTACTAAAAACACTGTATTTAACAAAAATAATCTTAATAGTTTTATGAATCCATTTTATTTTAAATCCCTCTTTTATTGTCTGCTTATGTTACAGTTTAGTAGTAGTACTTTTTATTGAAACTACTAACAACCTTTTTCGTGAAAATGATCAATCTCAGCTTTCATTTTCCCTCTGCATGACCCGTTTTATCCAAGTTTCAGCATTTCTTGCATATTGTTTGCATAAGGCTGAGAGAAATGGACAAAGAGAAATAACTTTGGATAAATAAAAAATATAGGTTCATGGAAAGTGGGAAGCTTATAAAAATGTCACTAAAATTATATTGATTTAAACAAACTTACATACATCTCTTGTCAAATAAAGGATGATATTCATGCTTTTATGACATTTGTTTAGAGTCACTAACTAGCTTGGTGACTTTGTAATAGTCTATTTAGGAAATTTATAGTCTGGCGACTGTTTTTTTTTTCTTTTCTTTCTTGAACAAAGAAAATTAGAGCAAGTCATTGCACAACTAGTTTAAATAGTGCTACCTCAAAATGGCATTTTTGCCGAGATTGTTTTGAATTTGGTGAAGTTTAGTGCTTCAAGCTTTTCTTTCCTTAAACTCATTTACAAATTAACTCTAAATTTGCCAGCAATATAAAAACTGTTGTGGCACCTAATATAACTACCCTGAACATCCCTCATTGGACCTCTTTAATAAAAAATAATCCTTAAATGCTTTTTTTTTTTCAGTGCTTTAAATGTGACATGAAAACAGCTGTATTCTAGGTTTACATTCTATGCACATCTATGCCAGATGTTTAAGTCGATAAATAAAATAGGAGGTTACATCAAAGTGTCAAGATATACAAAAATCCATTTAGCACTGAAAAAATTTCAACCTCCTTGAACTCATAAAGCCATACAAGCTTGAATGCATCCTTTCTGGCTTAAGAAGATCAGCTCTGTTCTTTGTTGAGGCACTGGCACAGGTTGTGCAAAACCCATTTTTGATACACAAATAATTTCAAACAGGAAGTACTCAAATCCACTTTTTCCACTAACAATGTTATGGTTTTGGGAAACAGAAACTCAGTGGTGAAAAAAACAGGTATGTGGTCACCAATACAAATGAGAGTTGCTGATTTGAGGCTGCTTGTGAGTGCAGATGGGTGGGGAACATCTACAGACACAAGCAACTGGCAAAACACGGGGTCCATAAAGGAGGTCTTGGGAACATGTTTCCCCCTCCCTCTCAGGGTTTGGTTCAAAGGCTGCTGAAGCAAACAGAGATTCCTTCTGGCTCAAAGCCTTTCTAAGCTGGACTCCTCAAAGGTTCGTGCTACGAATGAATCTCCATGGGCAGATGGTCAGATCCTGCTCTGGGACACACAGGCTGTGCCCTAGATGGCCCTTCATCACAGAACATTCTGAGTTGGAAGGAACCCACAAGGATCACGGAGTCCAACTCCTAAGTGAATACCCATACAGGGATTGAATCTGAGCTCACACTGGAGCAGAGGGGGCAAGGAAAATCTTGAACCAGGCCAAAGAACTTGCAAAAGAGAAGAAAATCTGGTTGACATAATTTTGGCACTCTACAAGACCACTGTGAGCTCAGGGTGGGCAGCCCCCCGGACACTGGGAGCTGGCCTCTTGCTTGGTTTCAATGACAATTCTCTTTCTCCTTGTATGAAGTTTGTGGATTTGCAGCAGCAAATCCATCTCTCCTATAATGCCAATGACACTGTTGAGCTATGACAGGATGAATTTGGTGGTACCCTCAACCAAAATGCATTCTGCAGCCAGATTGATCAGCAACGCAGCATAATGACAGGCTGGGCTGTCCAGGGTGCACGGGCTGAAATGGTTTTATTCGTGCGTATGAAAAGGAGGTATTGAGAACTAGCCCTTGTTGTGCAGCAAACATTGCTCTTGATCAAGTAGAAGGTGCCAAAATATATCCACTGACCTACAGGAGCTCCCTTCAAGATGAATGTTTATCTATGGCAGATGGTTATGCTGAGCTTTATCCTGCTTTGTTACTGCTGTGTTTGCTTTAAAGGGCCAGAGATCACGGGGGATAAGTATCACCCACTTATGGAAAATGGTGATGAAATAATTGTTGCATGCTGACCAAATTTCAAGAAGAGATACGTGGGATTTCCGGCCGAAATGTTTCGGCGCGCTTGGCGGAGACAAGCCTGGGGCACAGAACTGCCCAGCCTGGGCTGAGCTGTGGCTCTAGGCCCTCTCCAGCTAAAGGGTGGAATCTGCTCCTCTCCAATGCAGTGAGGTTTTGCCCAACTGAAGCTGTCGCACTTCATCACCTTTTCTTTTTGTTGTTGTTGTTTGTTTTGACTGCACCATGAGAACAGCAAAAGAGATTGTGCGCCGTGTTCAGCTGAGAATGCACTTCAATGGACAACAGAGCTGCAGAAATACCTTGATGCTTCCTTCCCCCTGTCTGAGCAAACTGTTCCTGTCCCCTTACTGAGCCTGGGGTTTTGTGGGTTGGAGGGTTTTTTTCCTAAAGTTTCCAGAATCAGCTCATTGTATTGAAAGGAATAGCCTGAGCTGGACTAAAATGACAGCTGTCCTTTTGTATCACTTGTACTAAAAATTTGGAGACTATCTGAAGGCAAATTTTAAATTATAAAAGGAACATTTAACACAAACAACTTTAGCTGACATTAACAGCAAAATCCAGCAAAGGGCAGAACATTCCTGTGTCGTGTTTTTCAAGCACATAATTCCTGTTTCCCACAATAACATTTTTAGTAAAAAACAAACAAAACCCCATAAAACCTACAGTATATGAAAACTTAAGACATAACAATAATGAAAAAATGGTACTGAGTATACTTGATAATGATGTACACTTTAAAACAAATCAATAGACTATGATGTAAACAAAACAGTAAGATAACACTTTAAAAACAAGACAAACATTTATCCATCGATAGTATACAGTAAACCAACAGTCCGCTGTGCAGATGCACTTATCAGGATGGTAGTCATAAAATGATTAAGTGTGTTAAAGTAATGTGTTATAAAAGTCTATTATAATTTCCTACTGGTATATCTCATATAACAGAGCGCTGTTTGTTAATTGTTTCTATAGTGCTTTTTTTTTTTCTTTTTCTTTTTTTTTTTGACATTCCCATTGATCAGTTTTTGGTTAACATGTAGGCTGCAACAGGCTTACTGTAGAGGTGGTAGAGAACGATAGAGGGAAGAGGGGATATATACAGAAAGGCCATGCGCAGCTTCCCACCAAGAAGTCCTGGTGCTCCATAATTTTACTGTTCAGAATTTCAACAATACCTGCTGCAGGGGAAAGAGAAAAAAAAAACAAACAACAAAGAAAGAGTGAGAAGTTTATACGTTTGTATTTTAAAAGTCATTCTAACAAGATACATTTACATCTTCACTGCACTGCCCAAGTGGTTGTCGCTTGCACGTTGCAGACAGAAAACATTTTATTCTCCTAATTTTCTGACGTAGGGTGAAATTGCTAGTAACATATTTGGCATCTTGAATCTGCTTTTAGGGCCTTCCTGTTCCCATGCACTTCACACAGTGACAAGGCAAATAGTGAAAGAGGGAGGTGAGCAAATAACAGCCTGATTTTCGGACAGGATGCCAGGTAGAGTGTGACTAAGGAGAGGACCAAAGGAATCCCTGATTCCTGCTAACTTTTGTTTCCTTCAGAACAGTCACATTAAATCTGACCCTAAGGAGGGTCAGATCAGCTCATGTTGATTGCTCTATAGACATCATTACAAAATTGCTTGCCAAATTAATTAAGTACTTGCCTGTCTTATGTGACCTAGGGAAGACATGGGTGGCTCCTATCTGTGTACATTAAACGGCCTGCTTTGAGCAAATCTGGTGACCTCTTGTTGCATTGGCTGAACTGCTTTTTACTCTCTTGAGGTAAAAAAATACAGTGATGAACTGAAACTCTCAAGGGATTTTATCTCATGAACATCAGCTAAAACTGGTAAAGAAAAGCAATGGAAAAATGACACTGCTGCTGCGGCTGTGAAATAGTACTCTAAATCCAAGGACGGACGCCTCCATAAATCCCACTCGGAGGAAACTAGCAGCTCAGGGAAGCCCAGGATCTGCAGGTAGGGTGAAAGGCCATGTTGCTTGTGGCATTCATCCTGGTCTTAAACCCACCATGAGCCAGGCCCTGGCTGCAGCTAACAGCAGAGCTCTGCTCAGACCAAGTCAGCCTTGCAGACACACAGCAACTGCTGTTGACCCAATCCTGCTTACTCCAGGAAAGGAAATGTCACTAAAAGCAAGAGAGAAGTTACACCTTTTCAGCTGACTCATTACCAGAGCAGGCTTTGCCACCAACACCTCAAATCCCTGAGGCATCTGCAGGCAGCTGGGAGCTGTGCAGAGCAAGAGCAACCTGTAAACATGGCTGCTGGACTCGGGGGATGCACAGAGGGAGGCTGTGAACACCACAGAACAGGCATCTCAGACACAAGGAAACATTGCTCATTATAAACCATGGGGCTGGTCCATATCCGTGCTTCAGCTGCTGAATTCCTGTTGAGTCAGCAGAGCATGGAGCCACTGGGGTGTGATGGGCTCAGCCCCTCTGCCTGAGCCAGCCCCAGTTTGGGGGATGCAGAGCCCATGTACAAAGCAATCCAACTTGAACAGAAATACCGAAAAGGAACTTACTGTTCTATCGGGAACTTCTACATCTGTGAAACAAACATGTTGCTACTCAGTTCATCTACTGATAACTGGGATATCTACAGCAAAAAAAACAAAGAACACAACATATTAAAACATTGCCTTGAGATGGGGCTGTTCATTCTGTCTTCAGTACCAAGTTAGTAAGTACATCAGTGTCTTACAAAACAGGATTCATTCCCAAGGAGTCTTAATTTTGCTACCCATGAAGTACAACATAGCTGCACCACTACTAATGCCTTGTGGAGTACGTGGTGACTGTACTGAGATTTTGACTCCATAGACTATAACTACGACAGAAATGCCCTTAAACTATCTGGCTGAGACAGGATTCATACAGCCACAGAGCAACACTGCACAGGATTTTCTACTTTCTTCTCATGACCAATACGAGTCTGAGTAAAACTTGCTCTACCTGAAAATAACAACAAAGCACGATACAAGACTGGCAATTCCTACTATGAGCAGTAAAACACTGCCTAGTACTTATACAGGCAAAACTTCTAAAAGTCTTGTGACCTCATGCTAGCAAAAGACTAAAGGATGCCCCCGGAGATATTACTGGTGTTTGGCGTGGCTAACAGCCTCCTACAGAGCGAGTGACACCCCCATTCCTTTGCTATAGCTCTAAACCTGAGACCATGACAAATAAAAATGCTAACATTAGTACTGGGGGAAAAAATAAACAAGGTGTTTGAAATGTCTTTGGTCTAACTGGGAAAACTTGTGGTACACCAAATTGTCAGGAAGCATCACTAGGACAGGTTGTGCATATACACAGTTCAGGACTGGTGCGGAAGCAGCCATCACACTCAGTATCTTCAGAGGAAAGTTTTGGAGAGAATTATGGCTTGGCAGACATGCATGGAATCCTGTACACTTATGGCAGTGCTACAACGGCACGTACTGCACATCCAGAGTCATTTCTGTAGGGATGGGTGACATGCTACTGGCGTAAAAACCTTTAGACTTCACCACCTCGCCCCCAATTTCTTGGTTTTGGCTGTTACGGGATTTTTTGGTAGTTTTTGGAGTCCAATTTTGTGGTGGGGGGAGGCCACTTTGTGTTTCCACTTCCACTTTCCAGCCAGGAGAGGTCATGCCAAAATACCACAGGGCAGGATGCTAAGGGTGGTATTTCTGCTTGAGACTGAAAGCAGAAGTGCTGCAGGCCTTGCACGACAGAACGCTCGGGAGTTTTACAGTAAAGCCCAGTTTTTAAGGACCTGGGGTGGGGGGAGGCATGTTTCTGGAGAAGAACCTGCACCCCTGCCAATCGCCCATCCCTACGCTCCGGCCGGGCTTGCTGCCCATCCCACACACTGGCAGGACCGGCCCCTCACCGATGCCCGGACACACACACGCACACACACGCTGCCTCTGCACGCCCGAGCCTGAGCCGAGCGGGTCGGGACGACGCTCGACCCCGCACGGGATCCAGCCCTCGCCCAGTCCTCGAGATCTGAACACGTGAAAGAAAGCCATTGAAAGGGCCAAACCTGATTGGCGGTAGCTGTTGCAGCGAAGGGGACGCTGGTGGCAGGAGTTGTTGCTGCAGACACAGTGGTGGGCGTAGCACCGTGCATCATGGGCACTTTCGGAAGGGAACCATGGAAGCGACATACGGGAGGGTGGAGCGTATATATATTTTGTTTGTTTGTTTGTTTTTTATGTAACCATGGCAACATGTGGTGGATTTGGGGGCGTGGCAGGAATCACAGCAACAAGCCATGTGACATCGTCATGAAGGACACATCGGGGCGCAGCATGCAATCACAGTGCAAAGCAAGACAGCGTTGGGAAAAAAAATAAACAAGAGAGAAGGGGAAAAGCCAATTACAATTATAATTAAGGAAAAAACCAAAACATTCTCAACACTTAGTACATTTATAAGCAGAACAATGATGTATTAGACTCTGAGGGCCAAATTTCCAAAGGGGGGAGAGGATGGGTGTGCTAGCAAAAGCCCACGTCAGCTTGCACCCGTGGGGAGTTAGACACAGCCAGTGCACGTTCCTTTGGGTGGGGACATTTTGGCAAGCGCACCCTCCCACCCGCCTGGGAAAGCTCATCCCCTTCCCTCCCCACCCCATCCCCGCCAGCAACCAGAGGTACATGATGCACTTTGCAGTGGCTGCCGCAGCCCTTTCACCAGGTTTTCTCGTCTCTCACTAGAGGGGATATGTTTTGGCACGGGACAGAGCTGGAGGCATGGCAAACGAGTGGCTGCAGCCCGAGCTCTCTCCGTACAAATTCAGCATGCTTCCTTTCCACTCTTATTCTAGAGGATTTGGCAATAACTCCCCTCTTGCGGGGTCAGGGGGGATGGAGAGGGGAAGGGACCGAGAGGGAAAAATACACAAATGCATCTGAACAGCTACAATTTGCAGGAAGAGCATCCAAAAGGACAACACGGCAGCGGGGAGCTCGGCAACCTCCTGAAGCTGCACGTCCCGCAGAGCACAATGCTGGAGGGGATGCTCAGGTGCACACACGGGCATCCCCCAAACCCAGGGGGTTTTGAAGGGCCAAGGAGCCCGCAAGAAGGCCCAGCTAGCCCCACAAACATGCGGTGGGGAAGCAGACTTGTCCTCCCCTCCACTCCAGCAGACAAGTCGAGCCCCAGCAGGGAGGAAGCCTGTGCCTGTGGGCTGGGCACACTCCATCTGCGAGACGTTGGAGCGTGTGGGTTGGGGTTTCCTAGAGGCAGAGGTGTGTTTGAAGGACTCAGCTCCCCGTCATGCAAGCAGTGTGCCCTCCCTGTGCTATAGGGATGGGGAGGTTCAAGAGCAGAGTGCTTAGCCAGTCATGCCAAAGCTTTCAGACCTGCTCTTGGAAAGCCTTGCACCCTCCCCTCCTGCTCCCGCCTCTCTCCCTTTGGCTGAAGCAGGCACACACCTGGATGCTGGTAGTCTTGTATAACCTTGGCTGGAGGATGAAAGCTCAGCTTTCACCCACCCTGTTGTGCCCAGCAGCTGTAGACAGAGGGGAAGGTCCTCAAAGGCCTGCACAGGTTTCAATAAGACCCAGATGCTGAGCCTGAACATAGTGAATCCCTGCAGCACTAAGGAGCATGTTCTCAGCCCTGCCATCTCACTGCATCCCACATGCACCTACAGTGGTTCCTCCCTACAAGCTCCTGTACCTGCACCCTATAGAGACGACTCTTCAGCCAGTCCATAGTCCAAGCCCTGCTTCTCTCGCTATACAAGCAGTGCCCTGCTCTGCCAAAGGGGCTGACCCCAGATGTGTTCCTCCCTAGCCTGTGTTAAACCAGTCTCCTAAAATGTCCTCAGAAGGACGAGCAAAAATCCAAACTCTAATCCACCTGATGCATGATACAAAAACAACAAAAAAAGATCCTCCCATTGCTATTTCCTTTTGTCAGATAACTCAAATGAGTTGTAAAGACATTTAAGTGACACATTTTTGTCTCTGCAGCGGAACTAAATAGGGGTGGGAACACATCACCTTGGATTCTCTTATTATAATTCACATGAAACACTGCACTGCACAGAAATTAAAAGAGATACAACCATTTAAACCTCAAAGAAGACAGCAGATAGACAGTCACACCACTCAGCCACCCAGGTTCTCACTGATGCATACTAACTTGCAGTCTCTTTCAGATTAGGAAAAGTTGAGAAGTTCGTGTAGAAAAACCTACCAACGCTTGCAGTGGGTGTCATGCACAGAACTGACCCTGCACACCATGCATTGAAGCGTGGAAAGATGAACAAAAGGGATATTTCATTAGTGAAGCTTCAGTGTTAGATATCACTTTAACTAAAAAGCAGGTATTCTCTTTGCAGCATTCAGTATTTAAGCACATGCAAACAGATTTTGCGTATTGGTACATAGTTTAAACCCAGTTTTAAGAGATCATAGCAAACCAAATTAATTCTTTAATTCTTGGGTAGCAGGGAATATACTTCTCCCACCTTGGTATTAAATGATATGATCAATCTCAGAAATCAGGGATGTTTGGGGTTTTTTTGATATTGGCTATGCTGATTTCTTTCTGATCATGTCACACTCACGTTAAAACTGACTTTCCAAAAGCAATTTACTCCTGCAAGCAGGGACTGGGATTCAAAGTCTCTAGTTTAAGCTGAAAGAGGCATTTTTTTCCTGGATTTGAAACAACCGTAGTGATGATGCCGTTTTCAGCAGACACCCTGAATTCCCCCATCATGGCAACCCATGATGCTGATCTCTCAATAACTGAACAGGAGATATTAAGAAAAGGAACAGTTTTCTTCCCCTTCCCATGGTGAGGGCTGCGACGTGCTGCCTCTCTGCTGCGCCTTCCAGCGCGCTGCAAAGGCTGAGCCCAGATCTGCAGCCTGATGCGTAACAAATTCATCAGAGATCCGTTCTCTGACTGGAAATTTGCTGCTCTGCCCAGCATTAATATCCTCAGACAAGAGCAGGTGCCAGCAAGCAGATCTGTTACACATCAGTCCTGTGTGTAATTTCATTGCCATGAGACAGGGCAGCACAGCACAGCGAGTGCTGGGCTAAGCTAATTTATGGTGCTCGCATCAGAAATGCGTGTCCTTATGTCAACTCTGGCAACTGCAACCTCGAGGAAGAGGAGCATGTAGCCAGCTGGGGGCCTTGGCATTCTCAAAGGTGTCAGTGTTTCCTGAAGTATTTTGCTTGGCACCTCACAGAGCTGTGGTAAGGTCAGCTCAGCCCACCCCTTTCAACAGCACTTTGTAGAGCACAAGGTGGGAAGCTACTCAAGTCCCTCCCTCCATCTCTCCATGCAAGAATCCACTTCCCTGGAAGAGCATTTTGGCAGCTGCTGAGTTCTGAGTGTCTCCAAGGTTTCTTGTAACAGAAAGGCCACGCAAGCACAGGATTTAGGTCTCTACTCCACCTGAGAGTTTGGTCTGAGGACACGGCTGTCACTAAAGCTTTTGCCCTGACCCCACAGAAAAGCAAGGCCAAGGTGCTGGTGCACTGTGTGTTCACCTCCAGGGGTCAGCCCAGAGAAACACGTTGTGTATTTTTGTAAATATGTATCATCTGGCAAGTGAATACAGCATTAAACATTAAAAACATTGGGCCTTAATTTCCTTATGATGCTCTGAATGATAATAATGATACTAAACATCAACTCTAGAATATTCCTAATTCAGCCACTTACAGTGCTTACTACTCTAAGCAGGTTTTGTTTTTCATTTGGTTGCAGTGAACAGATGTTAATTGGCCAGTCAGCAGTCAGTCACATCTGCCATGTTAGTATTTCCAGTCCTATATGAATTACTGAACTGCATCTTTCAATTTTACGCTGAGACCTTAAAGGTACAATAAAAGCTGGAAGTTAAATTGCTTTTAAAAAGATTAGGGTATCGTACTGGTCAAAAGACAAGCAAGAGGGAAATATTTGCCTTTAAAGAGGATTATGTAATTTTTAGTTACCAAAGATGAACTATTCCCTCTATAAACATCACAGCTGCTGGAATATGTAGGTCACTGAGACAGAAGCTCAGGAAGACACCTGCAGCTTCAAAAGAGCAGGCATTGAGGTCCATAAGACAATTTTAATATGAGTGTGTTAAGAGCGCTACGCAAGAGTTAAAGAATTAATTTGGGATTAACCAGTTGAACCGTAAGGAGGAGAAACAGGAAGTATGAATTCAAGAAACATGCAGACATTTTTCTTAGTCTGACTGCTTAAAAAAACCCCAAACCACACAAAAAAATGCTAAGAAGGGATTTTTACAAGTGAAAAGCTCTGAATTGTAGCAGGTGAAGGGAAAAAAAGATCAAATACCAAACTAATTTTCCATTCATCTTTAACATGAAACTACACACTAGTACTGTTTTGCTAAGGACTCATGGAAATCTGCTCATTAGCTGAACACCAAGGTAATAAACAACCCCGGTGTGGGGAAAAGCAAGGAGACACTTACCTGTAGGGATGAATGTAGGCTGTTGCAACTGCATGTTGGCTAGAGCCTGTTGGTAGTGGAAAACGCTTGGGTTAAAGACTGTGGTGGCACCATTGTTTTTTTCAAGTGCTGGCCTCTTTGGTAAAGGTTGAAGTGCACCAGGCGGCAGGGCCTGTGGATAAGGGAGTCATTAAAGACAAGTGGAGTAAATAAAGGGGCCCGTATGTAGGTCAAGCATGCAATAAATAATAGGGAATCTTGGCTGCAAATCACCTGCAACTGTGATCAACTTAGCGGACAGGAAAGAGAAGAGCAGCTAAGTCACAGTACAAGTAGTAGGTGAAACAACAGCTTCACTAGGTAAGCAGTTAGTAAATGCACCAGGAGAAGGGGCAGAGGCCAGAAGAAAGAGGGATGCTAAGGAGCTTTTCATCAGGGCTGACTTGGGTACAAAGGTAAGAAAAACACACAAGGAGAAGGAAGGGGAGAGCTGATCACCTGGACAGAATGCTACAAAGAGCAGTTGCAGGCAACAAGCATTAATAAAACCCAAAACGTACAGGTAAGAAAAATATAGTAGATGACTATTTAAAAACAGTAAGATTAGCATAAGCAACAAATGCCAGGGAAAAAAAGGGATGTTTGCCTCTGGTTCAACACCTGCCTATACGTATGTGTGGAAGTGTGCACACTGTGTGCAGCCGACCCAAGTGTCCAGGTGGTAAAGCAGTGGCTGTTGCCAATTACACACATAACATTACATTTCTAGTAAAATGCATTTCACTTGTTAGTAGAGAGGCTGAGCAACATGGTCAAGGCCCGGCCTGATTCTCCACCGCTCACGCCAGCGGCACAGCCACCACCAGCATATTTGGACTTGCTCTCACTTTCTAGAAGGTGGCCTCCATCAGTCAAATACTGCTTGCTTGTTATTAACAGTGGGAAAAGCCATTGACAAATCCCCTCTTTTTGTTCTATCACACCACCAGGCTTCTTCCAGCCTGTTAAACCTGTTTCATGATCAGACTTGGTAAAAAGCATTAACCCAACTCAGGAACTTTTCTCAGTGAGTTACTCATCATTCACCCAAGCATGTCTCAACAGCAAAGTAGCGTGTCAGGTTCTTAGGAGACAGGAATGTTTCTAATGATTTACAGCTTTTCATTGTACCCAAGTAAAAACCGCATTTTTTTCGCCACATTGTGATAGAAAAGGGTCCTTTTTAATTACGCCCCGCAGTCCTTTTGCACGTAACGCTCCCATTGACGTCAATGAGATTTACGCACGTGGAAGTCATGCAGAATCAGGTCATTTCTGACTAGTTGTTGGTCTGTATCATGTAGCAACACAATGGCTGAAAAACAGGGTTATTGCTCCTACTTTTTTTTTTAAATAGGTGACAGTGAATGGTAGGTAATGGAGGTTTGGCTAATGAAGGGTTAATGCTACAAACACACAGTACTCAGAAGAAAAGACGTAGGTAAAGAGATTTTAAAGCGTTATGAAGACAACACACAACAGAATGGAAGTGAAAGCTTGCAACAGTTTGTCGCCATCTAGAAACAGGTTTCGCTTTAAATTTAATTTGCTATAGGAGACTGCTCATCTGAGAAATGTTAAGGTACTTACAGACAAAACGTAACTCCACCCTGTCGCTATTCATAGGGTGGCTTTCAGGTGGTTTTAATATTAAAAAAAGAACATTAGAAGAAATTGCACTTGCAAAACGGCCCTCAGGCATGCACACATCCTCTGCTAATGCCAGCAGGCATCCAGTGGCAGCATTAGGATCTAATCTTTCCAGATTTCTTCTGGCTGGTACCAGAAGACAGGAGTCAAAGATGGGACGATATTCTCAGATACAGACACCAAAATCTTTTACTTAAGGTCCACATTTTAGGATGAGGTCTTCTAGGGTAAAGATCTACGAGTTTTCATTTCTAGGTAAGCTCTCATTAGTATCTCTCTTAAATCTGACTATATCTACATCTCGTCTATTTAATGATGGCTACATGAATGTTCCTCCAGGCACAGGAGAGATCTGCAGCTTGCAGAGACTGGAGTAGCTTCACATAGATTAGAGAGGTTTCACAGATTTACAGTAACGGAAGAACTTGCTGCTTGACTTCATGCTCCTTACAGCGCCTGATTGCTGAACAATTATTTTCAGACACTTTCAAAATCTGCCTCAGAAAAAGAATTTACTAATTATAGCAAAGAAACTGTGCCAGGCACATAATGGACTTTTGACTCCCTGCTTCTTGGCCAAAGGCTGTCACTATCCCAAAAGACACATTATCCCATAACGGCAGCGCCAAAGGCAGAACAGCTGAAGGCTCTGAGATCTTGCTGTGATGTCCTGGCTCTTTAGAGGACAATTCCAGAGCCCAGCACTGCAGTCAGACACCAATCACAGACACCAACAGGCCATAGGAATGTCAAGGAACAATGGACTATCCCATCGTCTCTCCAGCATCGCTCTTCCTCCCACCCTGCCACAGCCCCTTGGGAGAAAGGGATAGAAAGGAGCCATGGCAGTTTCATCACTGCTCCCTGAACAGGAGCCAGGCAGAGAAACCCCAATAAATGTAACATTTCCAGAGTACCTTATTCTGACTTCCTTTTTTTGCCTGTGTGTTTGTGTGCACGTCGGTACACAACCTGTGCAACATGATCCAGCCTCCTGCACTGCTGAAAGGGTTAAGTCAGATCAGTATCCATGTGACAGCCTTGCGCTGATCCCAATGAACAATTTCCACTACAAAAATGCCAGGCAGCCTTCCATTTTTGGGCTGGGAAAGCCATATTCCTGCTGAAATGAGCATCTGAACAAAGAGGCTTGTGCCACTTGCCTGCACGGGCATGGAAAGCAATCCTTCAGCAAGACTGATGGATAAAAACACGATACGTGCCAAAGTCAGAATTACCCACGTGCTGCTTAACAAACCTCTCATTATTATTTTAAGGCAAGAACTGGATTAAATCTTTGCAACAAACAATTGTACCTGCAAGTTCCCCTCAGATTACTGTCTCCTGGGAGCAGATCACACTTTCACCCCTCTCCACTGAGCAAAGAAGGGCTGGGTCTGTTGCTTCAGCCCCAGGTGTGACAAATACAGAATGACCTGAGAGGGCAGAGGTAGCCCCCACTCCCTAGCAAGCAGCAGAAGCAATATGAGCAGTTTCCTCTGAAGATTATACATGCTCTTATCACCACTGTGACTCCCTCTGGTGCAGTATTCAGGAAGGCTTCAGAGGAAGCAACATATTCCAGCACTGTGGTTGCAAAGCCTTCCAATACATCAGAGCAGGAAGTGACTTGTTTCATGGGGGTTTGTTCAGTGGGGGAGTAGTTATGAGCTCTCCCATTCTCTGCCAGACCTTGTCTCCTCAGAGAGGGAGCTCTTGAAGTGGGCAGCGAGGCCCTGTGCTTTGGGGCTGTGTCTGTGCCAGCTGGGAGCAGCGGGGAGTGAGAGGCCACTACATCATTTACAGCGTCATTCTGTGACTGCTGGCGGAAGCTGGTCCCTAGCAAGGTTTCCTACTGCTGCTGCCTGAAACTCTTGATAAGGAAGTCTCTTGACTACTTAAAACCCAAAAATAAGTCTTCAGAGAAGATAGGGAGCAGATCAGCCTCTGCCTCCTAGCCCTGGGAATCAGAAGCAACACCAACTCAATGGTTTCACGGCTCCTCTGTGTCCACTCTTCCCTTTGCCTGCTACAGCTGGGCAACAGCAGCTGGTTTTTTAGGATGTACAGGATCCCTTGTTATTTAAGAAAATGGGAAGGAGTTGTCTTCTATGGAGCCAGCAGACTGTGAGAATGGCTTTTGCCGCACTCTGATTATTTTCTGAATCTCAAATAATACATTTTACTTGGTTTTGTGGTGCTCAAAAGTAGCTCACAAGAAGACAGCTGGTAGTCAGAAGTTCAGGGAGCAGATCCTGTGCATGAGACTGGAGTGAAAGGCCCCCAGAGTGTGGTGTCTTTGCTGATGCTGTCCCACTGGGGCATGAGGAAGGAACCAGACAGAGCCAACTGCAACCCAAGTCCTGCACTGAACCTGCTTCAGTTCCCAGCACACATCTCCAACGATGTTGCTTAGTCGTCTCCCCCCTAAATCTCAGTTGTGCCCATTGCACAGAACACCCCTGTGCAGGGCAGTATTCAGGGCATTGCCAGGCAAGGCTGCAGTATTGAGAATCCCATAGAAAGTTGATGGACCTGTGCTGCACCACCCAGTCCTCCGGCATCTACAGCACACTGCTGACCTAACAAGTTAAATTCTCACTGTATCATTGCATCTTATGTTTCCAAAACTACCAATGTTTGAAAAAAAAAAACCACTTCAAAATCCAGGGCTGACTTCCCCCCAAGATTCTTCACTGCCTCCAAAACACATCCATGCTTCAGGAGGCAAAGCTCAGACATTAACGGATGGTGTGTGTGGGGTGCAGGACTGGCACGTCTGAATGCACACCACAACATTTCTGGCTGGGATGGGCAGTCTCCCTGGGCACTAACACCACAGACCAAGAGCAGAAGGCTTTCATGCAGACTAAGATGGTTACGTGCAAAGCGAGAAGGTGAAAGGTCCAAGTACCAGGTCAAAGGTTGCCTCGAGCGGTCGCTTCAGTGATCTGACAGCTGGCTGAGTCTTAATTAGCAGGCAGCGAGCACATGATGGCAATGGGCCAGGGAGGGGGGTCAAGCACAGTAACAAAAACAGCAAGCAGAGGTGTGTCAAGAGAGAGCAACAATTTGGGGAGGCGAAGAGAAAGACAAATAAAAAAGTGAATGCATTATACAATATATTAAAAAGACGAGGCATGCAAAACATGGGGTGGCTGTGTAATTACCTGGCCTAGTTGCTAGTCAGCTATTTTGCCTCGGTAAGTTTTAAAAGTAAAGAAATGTCATCACAGAACGTGCTTTAGAGCGTCGTCTCGGCAGCTGGCACAGCGGGTCAGGAGCGCTCAGGGATTTGCATTTGCAAGGGGACCTGCACTGGGCTCCAGCCCCAGTGCTGAGCTACACGCCATGCAGGGTCCAGCAGAGTGCTCGTGGTGAAGGAAGGATCATCAGACACCGAGGGAGCTCCAAGCACATGCTTAGGTGCCATCCTAAACTGGGGACCGAGCCTGGCCCAGTTCAATCAGTGCTGCCCTGACTTCAGCCAAGCAGGAGTGAGTACAGCTGCTACATGTGCATGTCAGGTAACTGCGGGATGGGGTCCCTCAGAAATTCTGGATTTAGATATGAAGTCATTCCACATCTCTTTGAGAAGGTACACCCATTATCTGTCATCTGTATTTTGGCCCAAGAAAATGGGACACCATTCTTCCCATTATTAAACTCTTACACCTCAACAGGTACAGCAAATGCATCAAACCTTGAAAAGTCAATGAATAATGTAAGCTGTTTTGGTAGCAGGGGTGGCAACAAGCCATCAATAAATATTTTAAAGGTTCTAGTTAACAGCATACAAATAAGGTTAATTACATTTTTAAGGGAAGCCAGCAGCATGAATAAAACATGTACTGGCATTGGTTAAGTAGCACTGTCCTAGATAATTAGTGAAAAAATAAGGACTCAATTGTAAAAAACACAGGCATTTCATTTCAGAAGGTTATTTTTCAACAGACCTGGGCTCTTATTTCAACAATAATAAAAACACTAAGAAAACAAATAAATAAACTATGCAGGACAAATAAATACTGGAGTATGAACTGGTTCTTCAAATTACATTCCAGGTAATGTTGATGCTACAAGGAGGGCATCTGTTTAATTTTTAGTGTTGCCCTGCTTTTGCATTATAGTATTTCACCATGAATGAAAACCAAACTCCTTTACTATCTTAAAAAAAAAAAGGTACGTATTTTAAAAAAAATGCAGCAGCCTCAATTCTAAATCAGAGAGAAGGAAGGAGCCTTTCTAATAGTAATAAAAAATAATTTAAAAATGACAGAACAGATGATGTTGGAAGGGACCTCCAGAAATCAGCCAGACCAACACACTGCTCAAAGCAGGGGCAACTAGAGCAGCTTGCTCAGGACTGCATCCAGGCAGGTTTGCAGTTTCTCCAAGGATGGAGAATCCTGCTGCAGTGTTTAATCTTTCTTTGGTAAAGAAATTTTTTTCATATGTTTAAATGGAATGGCCTGAATTTCAATTTGTGGTCATTGCTTCTTGTCCTTTCAACTAGACACCACAGAAAAGAGTCTGCCTCCACCTTCTTTACCTCTCAATCTACACACATGGGTAAGATCCCCTGGACCTCCGCTTCACTCCCCAGCTCTCTTATCTCTGAAATAAACAGGTGCCATTCAACAGAATTCAACAGAATGGCAAACTCCAGCTAAGAATTTCATCTGGTAAGTCTTCCTTGACTCGTTTTTAAAAGTGTAAAGATAAGTAGACACAATACAAATTAAAAGGCAGGTGTGACCACCTCTACAAGGTCCAAAGCATCAAACAGGTCAGGAAGTCACCTTGGTTTGTGTCTTGTAATTTCACTAAGCCTTGCCAAAGGAATCAAGCACAAGCTTGTTAAGCTCAAACAAGTGATATTTCGTCTGCATTGAAACCAGTGGAAATTTTGCTACTGACTTCAACAGGCCAGAATCTCCCTGCAAAGGATGATCCCACCTGAGATGGGCAGTCTTTGCTTTCATTGTGTACTGAGGAAGCTGAACTGACCCTTTGACTTAGGCAGGGAAGGTGCTGGTTCCAAGTACACTTGCATTCATGTCATGTCACAGTGTCATGTCAGAAAATCAGTGGGTTTGTCACCATGTCCCTGGCTGGTGAGATGTACTGTGCCACTGAGGGCTTCATGCTGTAGCGAGCACAGAGAAAGGATGAAGAGATGAGATGCAGCTTGCACATGCTCTTGGGTCTCTAGTCAGCCATTTACAAAGCTCTGTACTTTTCCACAAACACCACATTTGACATGTGAAATCTCTCAGCAATGGAATTACAGCCTGAGAAGAGCTCTACTTACCATTGCAGCTGCAGCTGTCTGGTTCACCTGGTGCTGAGCTGCCTTGATTTTGGCTTGCAGGTGTGCAGGGGGATGAAAGTACTTGCATTTCTCCCTAGAGCATCGACCTTTGATGTAATCCATGCAAACTGTAACAGTATTTTCATTTGTGTCTATCATTGCAATATCTATAGGGTGAGCATAGCGGCAATCATTCTCACCACGTGTGCAATTTCCACGCTGAAACTCTCGACAAACCTTAAAAGAAAGTCATATTGTTGAGCAAAACATCAAGTTACTCTTCATTCAGTATTTTCAACACAGAGTATCAGTTCAGCTGGCCACATTAAAGCATGTGTGTATTCTAAATCCATGCTCATCTGGGGTGGCACATATACCAGCAGTCACAGGGGCAACTGGTGCCACTCAGAACTGCTTCAGGAGATAAAAACCCCACAACGTTAATTTGGCCAATTACCAAATGCAAGTGAAGTACAGAATCTGTGCAGAATGGAAAGTGACCCCAGAAAGTCACTGCCATGTTGACAAAACTCGTCGAGCTCAGGATTCCTCCCCTGCCTCTAAAGCTTAAATGTTAATAACTGCCATTTATGTCTCACCTATATTATGTATTTGTTATGGAGTGCACTCTTGGGCAAGACATTTAATTCTAAATGTTACATGCTGCTGTTATTTGCAACAAGTGCTTTTTCTTAAATATGAGGTTCCTCTTTCACATAAATAGTCTCACTGCCCTACACAATAAAATCCTGACCCTGGCATTACATGGTAGCACATTTGATTACACAGCAGTGTGTTTGAAGGTATTGCCAAAATTACTAGTTTTATTAATACTCTGGCAGATCCTCCTAAGTTATGACCACTGAAGCAACAGAGGCAGAGGAAAAGGTTTCAGAAAAGGGATCTGCAAAGTTTCCTTGTCTCAGGAACTGAGAAGTTGAGCGCAGGTAGTGGTGCAGATCACATACCAGTGCACTATCAGACTGAGTGTGGGGAAAGGTGAGAGGTTGGCAAGGCAAGATAAAGTACATAACATAAAACAATGTGTTTTGAAATTACACCCTTCTCCACTACCTTCCCGTGCTGTAATTTACACCTGCAGGGGCCTCTGAATTCAGGTCGTCAGCCCTTATCTCCCGCAGAGCTTCTGCTTAGGGTTTTAAAGACATTTACAACTCCTCAAACACGAAGTCCAAGCATGCCCAGCCAACTGAGGGGCTGAACCATGACTTTCCAACGCCTCACACTCACCATTCCCATCTTAGACTTTTCTGTAAAAGCTCAGTAAGTCCATCTCTAGACAAGGGAAGTGTCTGTAACTTCCAAAACATCTGCTACTCAACCCAGTGTAAGAGCAGTTCATCTACTTGCCTTTTGTTTTTAAAGTGTGGCAGATCACACACAAAAAGCAATCCCAGCCTTTCCCTAAAATCCACTGAAATCAGAAGAGCGAGTAGTCCCAAATTTCCAAGGATTTGGGATCAGGCCCCACAAAAGAGTCTGCTCTAGCAAAGACCAACAGCCCTGTCTTAGGAAAGCTGCAAATTAAACTCTGCACTATGCTGCATCAGGTCATTCTAGCAGACAGCAACAGCTGGGACCACATGTCCTGTTCATCCCTGTCAGCAGTATTGTATCAGATGTCCAAATACCTCCAGTTTGTCCGTACGCATCAGTTTCTGCCCAGCAGAGCCTCCTGGTACTGTAACAGTAGGATTTCCGGAAACCAGGACAGGAGTATTTGGTAAAAGCTCTGCAGGAACCAAGCCCATTCCAGGAGAAACATGACTCAGGTAGGGGCTAAAAGCCATCGTGGGGCTTGTTGCAAGCGATGGAGTCACAGGAAATGTTGTCTGTGTATAGAAAGAGAAAAATCAAAGTACGTATCAGTTAAAAAGCTCTGTCTTGGATTATCCATCAAAGCCTTGCATCACTTCAATCCTTTTAGACAATTTGATTAGCCACATCAAAATGCTGCGCTCTCCAATCTATTCATTTATCGCCATTTATTTGCCATCCATTCGCTCCTCCTGACTCACAGATTTGTGACTCATCCTGAATACAAGGCATCTTTATTTGTCAGATCAAAGCATATTGATGATCTTTATAGTTTAATGACACAATTAAGGATTTCATGCCAGCAATTAGGGCAGGCCCAAATTAAACAGACTTCTCATTCCCAAATAGATGTCTCAGCTTCTGTATGTCTACACTGCAACGCTGTAGAGAGACTCCAAGGCAAACTGCAGCTTCAGGACATGGAAGCCATGGACAGAGTGCACCACATGAGATGAATCAGGTGGATCAGTGCGAGGTCCAGGACCCCACCCATGCTGGGTTTTGCCACACACATCACTCCCTCCTTGCTTTTATTTTGGTACTTCTGTCCTATGGGCTTCTGAAAGAAACCACATATGGACAGCATTTTCCTGAACAGCATCTTCATCCCAATAGTTTCACACTTTGCTTGTTGTGATGTGCAAGAAGTGAGCCCACAGTAACACCAGTCAACTGTCCTAACACAGCTTTAGCTCAGTGATGCCCCTTCCTAAGGTCAGTGACAGTAAGTGGCTCCTGAGCTGATGACAAAGGGAATGATGGGTTGTTGCCAGAATAAGTTCGGTTCCACTTCTTTCTCCTCGATGAGGAGACATGGCCTCCTGCATCAGTGGTGCTGGATGCTTTAAGTGTAACAGAATCAAGCAATTCTCTCTCTGGGAGAGATTTCCAATTTTCCTTTTTTTGAGCCCAAGTCAAGCACCGCTTCAGCTGTTGGGAGACTTTAGCCATTAAGGACAGAAATCCTCCAATACACAGCCCTTTGTTCAATAATTTTCTTCTCTCTTTCAATTCTCTGTGGCTCCCAGACATTTTTCACCTTTTCCTGCTATAAAAGGTCTTTAGGATTATCAAACGCTGTAACTCCCTGAACACTTTAGTGAGAAGGCAGCATCCATTAGACTGTTTTCTTTTGTGTGAGTACCAGTAATTACAGCGGCATCTGCTGAACTTCCCCTTCACAAGGCACACTGTAAATGCTATTTTACGGAGCTTCTCCAGCCTGGGCAGTCTGCACAGGGTTATGCTGGGGCCTGACATGTTGCCAGCACTTGTTTTATGTACACATAGTAGCCCAAACCTTGCCATATGTATGGCTTGCACAAATGTGTAGGCAAACCTACCCTTATGCCTTTCAGCACTTAATACAGCAGGAGTACCCTGACTGAGCAGGTGTGGCACAAACACTGCCCCGAAATTTAAGGAGATCCTTTGAAGCCAAGCTTCTCCTGCCTGGGCTCAAACACAATCAGCAGCCAGCTCAAGGCCTTACCTGGTTTCTAGATCAAATGCAGATATTCCTCCCACTGCTGAAGAAGAGGATGCCAGTGCATTTGTGCAAGCTGGAAGGCTGCCATCCATGCCTCACACTGCGTGAATTCACCAGAAACTGGTGGGAAGGGGTGAGAAGCACCCACCAAGAGAAGATACAGCAGCCTACCCACCAAAGCCACTACATATTGGGAAGCAGGTCCTGCTCCCTGAAACACAGTCTCTATCTCCAAGCCCATTCCTCAAAAGCAACCCCTCTCCTCACTGTGAGCAATCAGCAAGGGTTAATGGAGCTGGAGCCAAGCTGAAGAGAGCGGAGAAAAGATGTCCACGAGGAACAACTGAGAAGGACTATCTACTTTTGATCCTGGAGACCTGCAGAGGGGTGTGTGAAGGAGCAGAATGGGTTTTTATTGCTGCCGCTGTTTGTTCACCCATTTCCGTGCCCTGACATCTGCTGCCGCGTTCCCAAGGTTTCACAACCACTCCTTCTGCCCGCCTGCACCATGTGCCTGGTTCCCTGATTGAAAGTGACAGTTCTGCTCCACACCCTGCCCGCGGGCAGGGAACTGACACTCAGCAGCCAAGGGGGTGCGCAGCCAGAGAACAAGCAGACCTCACTCAACACATTAAACCTAGAAGCACTGGGGTTTTAAGTCTGGAGTGTGCTAAGCACTCTGAAAACTGCTCCTTTGTGAGCTGGCATCAGGGAGCTCTGTATTTATTGTGGCTGATGAGGGGAAAAGATGGGCTGTGCTCATTGCCAGACCCGGCTGCCTGTCTTGGATTGGGAAATCCAGTCTGGCTCATGCATCAGTACCAGTAATAAGGATGCTGCCAGCCAACTCTCTCCTCTACGTCTGTGCAGGTCTCCCATGTCCCGAGGGAATTCAAGCAAATTTCCTCCTTGCAGCCAGAACTCAACTATAGTTTTTACTCCAAACAGCACTGCCTTCCTTAACATGCCTCCTGTCCACCTCTTGTGATTGCTGTGCTGGTTTTGGCTGGGATACAGTTAATTTTCTCCACCACAGCTGGTATGGGTCTGTGTTTTGGATTTGTGCTGGAAACAGAGTTTGATAGTTCAGGGATGTTTTCATTACTGCTGAGTAGAGTTTACACAGAGTCAAGGGCATTTCTGCCTCTCACCCCACCCCACCAGTGAGTTGACTGGGGGTGCAACAAGTTGTTGGGAGGGGACAGAGACGGACAGCTGACCCAAGGGACCTCCCAGACCATATGGTGTCATGTTCAACATATGAAGCCGGGGAAGGAGGAGGAAGTTGGGACATTTGGAGTAATGGCATTTGTCTTCCCAAGTCACCCTTATGTGTGATGGAGCCCTGGTCTCCTGGGAATGGCTGAACACCTGCCTGCCCTTGGCAAGTGGTGAAAGAATTCCCTTCTGTGTGCAGCTTTTGCTTTACCTACTAAACTGCCTTTATCTCAGACCATGAATTTCCTCACTTTTGCCCTTCCCATTCTTTCCCCCATCCCACCAGGGGTTAAAAAACCAACTGTACCCAGCCAAGAGACCTGACAGAGCAATACTATGACTGTACACTGAAAAAACAAACTCTCACCTGAACTGCTGATGTGCTCAAGAGCAAAACCAGAAGAATTAAAAGTATCTCCACTTACACCTGCTGTCTCTCTGAAACCTCATGCAAATTCAGGAAACACAGGGACAGGCTTCCCTGCAAATTAACTTTTACAAACTGTAGGACACAGACACTATCAGTAACTCCTGAGCAGAGAGAAACAGGCTGCAGTGCAGCAACAGAGGGTTCAGGCTGGGAGCAGCTCACAAGACTTGTTTACTGAGTATTAAAGTGCTTGGAAGAATAATAATAATAAAGAAAGCTGAAATGGCTGTTGTGAGAACACATCTCAGAGGGAGGGTTGCCAAGGACTCTGACAGCTCTGAGCTCTGATCCCGAGCACAGAAACTGTTGGGTTGAAGGTGCGAGCAGAGCAAAGACACCATCCAAGGGAGGGGCATTTGTCACCACTGCTGGCGACAGAACCTGGAACAGCTGATTTTGTTAACAAACTAGAAGTTGCATTCAATTTGCCTACCAGAAATTGTGCTAAAGCTAGAGAAGAAACACAGAGTGGGTGTGAAGAGGAAGGCATAGGAGCGGCTGGTGTTTTGTCAAACACAAGCACTGTCTCAGCCAGGAAGTGTTGACTCTGAGTTACCTCAGACCCTAAAAAGGGAAAGCCTGAAAATGAGACCCACTGTAAATATGGAGGTGTTGATGGCCTGAAGAAGGGAGGGGAGACAGGTCACTGCTAAGCAGCTATGTGTGGAAAGCACACAAGAAACAATGGCAGCTCACAGTCTGGTGATGGAAACAAAGATAAAGATCTTGTACTGACAAGACTGAAGACCCTGACATGGAAAACATCGTTGATGCAGTACGAAAAACCAAAAACCTGTGTTCCCCTCCAGTGTAACTGCATAGGGCTGGCTGCAAAAATACCCTGCCATGAAGGTTGAGCACACTGGAGTTAATCTGACCAGCCAAAGATGCAGCTACCTACCACCACAGATGCTCATTTCCTCCATCAGGCTGCAAAGACACACTCTTAGCTCAAAAGATCTCTCATTTGTGGGCTGCTGTAGTGTAAAGGACAGGTGTTAACGCCTCAAAGTATTACCTCTTGGCAGATACCAGCTCCTGGGTGGGCCAGCATACCTGTTTATTCGTTCCTAGTGTACCTTTGACTAGAGGCTGAGATATAGATCAGGTTTTTGCTGCATGGAACAAACGCATGTTGAAAGCACCTGTTGAAATTGGCTCCAGCACTTGTTCTAAGCATCACTGGCCAAGCCAGTTGTTCGCCCTCTGCTTTCACTCCTCCATCAGCACCAAGGAATGGCAGCAGGATCCCACTGCCCCCAGAGGGTACAAAGGTCTGAGTTGAAGTCTGGGGTGTCTTTAGGGCCACAGGTGACTCAGACCTGTCAAGACAGTCTTGGCTACAAGACCTTGACAGGAAGAAAAGATGAGGAGCTTGAAAACAAAGAGCAAGGAAACAGCTTCTCCAGGGAGCAGCAGAGGCAGCTGCAGGGCAGGTGTGTCAGCTCTGCTGTGCTCCACCAGCACGTTCAGAATAGAGAGACTGGGGACTAGGTCCAGGGTGCAGCACTTTTGGGGTGGTCTTGCATTGCTGAGACATGGCTCAAAGTAACAACATCTGAAAAACTAGACACAGCACTGACCAAAATGGCTTTTCCTATCAATGCCAGAGATCAGTTCTATCCACCTTCAACACAACTTTTAAGCAGTCTAGCAGAAACAGAGGCAAAACCAGCCTACAGAGCCTCCAGTTCAGATTAACCAAAGCCAGCAGTCCACGTTAATGCGGACTTTTAAAAGACTAAACTTTTAGTAAAATCTTCCTATTTGGCACCTACATGGTTTTTCCAAGCTCTCTCCCAGAAAAATACACCATGATGAGCAAATACTGTGCTCCATGTTCTTGCCTGACTTGTTTTAAAATGCTGCACGAAGCGGTCTGCTCAAAACTGCACCACAGGCACCAAACATGCACACGATTCTCAACTCTGCATGATGGTTAGCAGCAACATCAGAGAGCAACCAGAACTTCAGAGAAGTAAGTCTGTGCCAGCAACCACCAATTCACACCTAGTAGGGTCCTGTGAGCAGCAGGCAGCCCATCTGGGACACGGCTCTCCTCCGAGAGTGCCTTCATTCAACAGCCATCACCAGGGTCCTGGCTCTTGGTTCAGTGGGACAACTGGCTCTTCCTGGATGGCAGTGGTGGTGCAACATCTGGCAATGAATGTTTAAATGCAAGCTCATAGACAGACACATTCAAGGCCACTTCAGGAGGACTGGTTAAAAGCTGTTGAGTGTTGGTTTAGTTTAAGTTGGGTTTGGTGGCAAGGGTGTTTCTTTGGTATTTGGACTTTTTTTTTTTTTTAACATGGTAGCTTTTCTGTTGAAAACAGCACTATAAAATTTCTAAGTATTCAGCTATTGTTTGGAGCTATTAAGCACGCTGTTCCAAATCCCATCTCTGGCAAGCATCCCCATTAAGCAGGCATCTCGTTGATCAGCTTTCCGATCACATGGGATTTGTTCTGCTGCTGCATCTGATACAATACTTTCTGCTTTGAAGAATTTCGTGCGCAGCCAGAAGGAGGCCCCACCCTTCTCATTTAGAGAGGAAAAAAAACTTCTCAAAGCCAGCTTCGACTGACAGCATCTTCAGGAAATCAAAGGCAGTTGAAAGAGCAATCTCTTGTTTGGCCTGAAATTGGTGTGGAGCAAGTTGGGCAGCAGGAATGAGACCACAGGTTCATTTACTCTGAGCAAAGGGTGGGAAAGCAGGAAGGGAACAGTCACTGCAGAACAATTTTCTATTTTTCTTCTTTGCCCATGTCTCCCTCATGGCACAATTTAGAAACCAGGGAGCTTTCTCATCAGATAATGTTACCTCTGAAATGAGAGCACTAACCAGACAAACCGACACATTCGGTCTCAGAGGCAATTTAAAAGGCTGGAATGAAATTCAGGAGTGTACTGGACCTGCAAGACTGCAAAGTGGGAAGATGGGAACTTTCCAAAAAGGAAATCCCAAAGATGTTTCAAATAGCCAGCCAAAGATTGTCCACTGTGAATTCCCCGCAGAGGAAAACCCTAAACAGGAAAGGTTTGCTTTTGGTACAGGACTTGGAAACCAGCGCTACTATTTTGTGGGAATTCAGGATTTCCTTCTGATGTGCACATACTTTCAAAATCCACAAAAAAGGGGTGCAAATACTATAACAGATTAGATCCTAAGGCACAGCACAACTGAATATTTTTTCTGTGGCCCATTTTCTTTTCTGCCTCACTTTTCCATCTTCAAAATGGGAAGAATAAACAGCCTTTTCCTAGTTTACATGGCAGGGCCAAGATAAAGCTGGTAACAGACGTGCAGGGTGATCAGAGTGATGGCAAATGTGGAAAAGTCTCCCAAGGACAAGGAAATATGTCAGACCTGAAGAAATACCCCAGGGTCTGGTGGCAGAGCACCATCATGAAAATACAGCTCCATCACAAGCTCTTAGACCAAACATCACCAACAAGAACCCTTCATCAGTCTGGGGAGAATAAAGCAGAGATACGTGAGTTTTTCAAAGCCAGCGTGACAGATGCTGAGTCCCACTTGGGCAGAGAAACTGTAGGTGGGACACCGGGCTGGTTCACAGACTTGTACACTACCAGGCTTGAAGAACTTGCACAAGGGATCCAGCCAGTTCTCCCATGTGGGATAGCACAAGGAACCTCACCCTACATCAGCACATCAACTGCACATTGCCTCAGGAAAGATATTCAGCGCCAAGTTTAAATTGAGAGCTCCTAATTAACTCTCAGTGCAACTTATTCATGCCAGCATCGAAGAGCTGCTTCAAGACCTCTGACATTTCTTAAAAGTATACACTGTGACAGCCTGAAACTCAGCTGACAAATGTCAGCCCCTGCCAGATACACAAGCCATCCTCTATCCAGCGTGACAGGGTTCTCCAGCCTGAAAACCTGTTTTAACTGACAGGCAAAAGCAGAGACAGCCAGTGAAGGCTTCTCTGAACTTCCTGCTCTGCAACCACCTGTCTCCCACAGGCTTCCCTTCCTACCTGAAGAGAAGAAAATCTTTCCTGCTCTTAGTGTAAAACACCGTTACTGTGAAAAACTAGAGACAGGGCTGTGACACTACTGCAAACTCTCTGCAGGGACAACCGCAGTCAAATGGGTCTCACTCAGAAATAAAAAAGTATTAAGGTCTGGACAGGAGCCATCTTGCCCAGTTTTAGTCCAGCAATACAACACATCTAGTCCAAGAGTCAGCCTCATCCTCCCAGTGTAAAACAGCTATCCAACAGAGGATCCCCTGGAATTGAGCCACTCGAAACTTCTAGGATGTACACAAAATAAGTGGTCAAATATGCACCTCGTGGTAAGACCCTTCTATTTGACACCCTGGATCTTGCAGCTCCTTGGTTATGAGAGGAAAGGAGAACTTGCAAGGAGATGCAGAGGTACCATCCAACACTTCTCTGGAACATTCTGCCCAACTCTGTGCATCAGAGACAGCTGCACAGGGCTGGGGCCTCCGTGAGCAGACAGAACCACGGAGCCATAAACACCCAATGGATCCACTGCTGTAACTTACAATTGGCTGTAGCTGCGCGCCCGGGAGCATGAACTGCATCTGCTGAGCAAACATGGCTGCGGCCGTCTTCTGCTGGATCAGGTTGTTGCGTCCATTTATTTCAAGTTGTGTTTTTAAGTGTGGGGGAGGGTGGAGATATTTGCAGTTCTCTCGGGTACACCGGCCCTAAAAAAAACATAATGAAATAGCATTTCAGTGAATGTAACACTCAGGGCCAGCCAGAGAAATTTAATTAAGGATTGTTTGGGTTACTGGAACAACACAATCATCGACACAGAGGCAGCCTGGAAGCCACTGTGCCTCTTTTGTGATTTTTCTGTAACAGGTGAAGAGAAGCAACATGACTTCTCCTGCAGTAACACTAACCGAATCTTATCAAGTTAAACCCAAAAGTCAGGCTTCCTGATGTTAAAATGATTGTTGGAAGAAAAACTCCCAAACAATCTAACACAAACACCAATATTTTCAGAAGCTAGTGGCGACAGTTCCAGAAACAACAACAAAAATTCCCTGTTTCCTTGCGTGGGTTGTTTTTCCCCTCCCTCCCAACACCAGACAACTTAATTTGCCCTGACAACCAGACAGCAAGAAACAAAACTGTCTCCGCCACTTCCCCAGCTGTGCTGGGTAAAACATTAAGAGGAAAGCTCTGTAAAGCAGTGGCTCTGATCCACAATGTGCAGGTACCCCGAGATGCTGAGAACTGGCAGTCACAGGAGGAAAAACTGAACCAGCTTTCCCCCTTCGTGCTTTCATTTGTCAGAAGTCACACCATGTTGCACCACTGACTCCTTCCTCCCTGCAATGAACATAAGCATTGGAGATACCAGTGACTCCTAAAAAACGAGGCACCACTAATGTGATGACTGCAAATCAACTGAGATCATCACTTAAAAAACATCTATGAACTGTGCCTCCCTTTAATACAGTTTGCAAGTAGACACAAAAAGATTAATATCAACAGCTCACTGAGCAAGAAAGCTACTAACAGATTTTGTCATTAAGACAAAATAATTCTTGAGGAGTCAGGGTTCTTTCCCCCACCCCTTTCTTTGTGTATTCCCTTCTCAAGAAACAGAGGCATACAGAATACATTAAACACTTAATGTAAAACTTTATGCTTGGTATTTATAAATCTTATACCCAAAAATGGTGAATTTTTTTTGATCTCTTGGAGCTATTCAGGACCTAAAATAAGGCAAGATCTAGAGGCCACAGAGCTGTTCCATGACAGATAACTAATAATGATTCCTGCAGCCAGGAAAGACAAAGGACCATCCATTACCCAGGCTGTCCCAGGAACTCTCGTCAAGGGCTGGACATGGAGTTCTCAGTCTCAATGTAATTAAGTTTGCTTTCCAAAAGGGCACATCAGGTGACCCCATGTATTTCCCCCCCTTTAGCAGGACCCCATGCGGCACAGCTGTAACCCCATAACCCTGTCCACAGGGGTACCACTGCACCCAGGGCTCAGGTAGCTGGGAACCTCCTTGGATGGGCCCCTCCTGCATCCAGGACGCTCCTCTGGGTATTCTTAAAACTTGTGCAAACATACAGGTGGAATCACTGGACAGTCCAAGTCCCACTGCACAAAGCCAACACTGGGACACACTGCAGGGGCTGGTTTTGAACCCCCAAACAGACTCCTTGGCTTGCTGGGAGAGGGGCAGGTCACTGTAGAGCAGACTGAGACTTGCAAGCTCTCCTCTGTGTGCCTCCCTCTGCCCCCTTTCCTGGTGGGGATAACAGCTTCCCTTGGGAGAGGGCTGTAGAGGTTGACTGCATCGTGAAAGGGGCTGTTTGACATGCATCATGGGAACAGGGTCCCCTCTTATCTGCTCCAAGGAGATTGTAGTTAAACAAAAGGCAAATAATTAAATGCAAGAAGTGATGGGGTAAACCTGCTGGGACAGGAAAAAAAATCACTTCCAAACTTTACCAGCCTGCCTTTGCAGAATGAAACTCTCTGCCCTGCTCCTAGAAGAGCCCAGTGGCTCCCAACAACCCAACTCAAAAGGAAAGAGGCTTTTTAATGCTATTGTTTTGGCTTCTCAGCTATCCAACAGCTTTAGATCCCCAGCAGCAAATTAATTGCTCACAGGCTCTGAGGACATGAATCTTCATCACCAGACACTTCCTCACATCTGTGTGAAGTGAGAGTAAAATGGCACCATGCAGCGGCCTGGAGCTCGGACAACCCAGTGCCAAGGGAAATAATCACATTAATCGGGAAGGAGGAGACTCATCAGTACTAGGCAGGTTTGAGTCATCCTTCTCATGGCATTTTTCCAGCTGCATGAGACCAGGTCTCTCCACACTCCTTCACATCACCTGGGACCCAGCAAGAGTCCAGGGTTCAGCCTAAGAGCATATCTGCAGAATCCCACCTCCACAGCTCCTGTGGGGCTGCTGCTGACCAGGAGCAGATCCCATGGAGCCGTGGGCTGATGATGGCCAGGCATCTGCTGCTCTATTCTAAGCTCCAGACTCCAAGGGCTTACACATTAGCCTTAGAAATTCCTCCTGGCTGTAACTTGGAACAAATGCCTTGGGTTTGGAAAACACTAATTTCTACCAAATTTGGAATAAATCTCTGTAGATGCTTCTACACTGCCAGGAACGAAGAAGATGAAAAAAGAACTAGCATTTTTTGTAAACAATACTTACACAGTCATCTTCAACTTGAAAAGGACTTTGCTATTCCAACTGAAATTGAGAATATCATTGATAGCAGCAACCCCAGCTTGGTGCAAAGCTTTGTTCTACTTTTTTTCCTCAAAGCAGTTTGTTTAATTCCAACAGGGGGTTCTACAAACAGAACATTTTTACTACCAACAAAAAAACACCATACAGCATGAGGCCTTGGTCCTGCAGACAGAGCCTGTGAGCCAAAACCAGTGCCCACACAGAGCTACTGGTTTCAAGGACACGTAATTCGTAAGAGAGAGTTGTGCAGATGCTGCTGCAGAGCGAAGGCTGTGAAGTGCAACACGGCTGTCAGTCAGGCCTTTGAGCCTCCAAAGACTAAATGAATCACCGCTGCACCCGGATTCAAACCCACACCTTCCTCCTTTTCATGATTTTGATCCTGAGCATCACCAACCACTGCATTTCACCAGGGAGAGTTGGAAGCCACAGCTGAGTAGTGCTGCCCTCTCCAACACCACAGTAGGTTCGTCATCTGTCAGACAATGAATTATAGGAACTGATGATGTGACAGAGCGATACAAAATGTTCCCAGTTTAGACATCTCACTATGTAACAACTTTCAAGATGTCTCACTCTGTAGAGAGGGGCACCACTAGTACCCCCTGGACTCCAACAGTGATAGGGCTGAGCCCTTTTTCTACGCTTCCATCACAATGCCCACTGTTCTTGGTACTTCTCAGCAACACACACACTCTTCTGGACCAATTTCAGCTCTATGAAAGCCACCAGAAGGACAAAGGAACTGCCATTTTTCACTCCTCAGTACCAGCTGCAACACAGCAGGGAAAGCAACAGGGAACTGGTAGCAAATCTGCTGTGTGGATACTGGGCTGGGGACAAATAAGGACAACTCCATTTTATACCTGTGTGGCCTAGGAATACAATGTGAGAAAATACAACAGGAGACAGGTCTCCAAGTTTCAGATGCACATATCTAGGCAGAGTTTTCTTACAAGGACTAGCTGAGCACATCAGATGCTCAGCACATGGCACAGGATAGTTCCAGTGCCCAGCATGGAGAACAGCTGAGAGAGTCTCCAAGATGAATGTTGCACCAAAAAGCACCATCTTAGCACCCAAAATAGGTCGTTGCACTGTTCTTAGAGACTGATCTGTGTCAGTGAGCAGCATTCAGAGCCTCCTCGGACCAGTGCAGCCATGCTCTTGTAACTGGGAATTTGCTACTGTTAATTTAGCACAAGTACTGACTCCAGGGAAGGCACATTCCCACCCTGTCCCAGGTGGCACGTGAGCCTGCAGCCAGGGAATCACCACCCAGTAACAGACTCTGCTGCTGGCCTTGGTAACATGCTAAATATAGCTGTATTTTCTGGCTCCTCACAAAATGGAAGAAGTCTGAAGGACCATATTCATCAGCTTCTTTGCCAACTACAGCCATGAGGGAAAAGCATATGGACTGCACTTCCCAAGGCTTGAAAAATGGATATTAAAAATAAATCATTAAAGGATTTTATAAGAGTATCTTCTCCACATTTCTTCCCACACACTCCCCCCACCCTTACAGTAGGCTGCTGGCATGTGATTGACTCTGTGTTGCCAACTGAAGTCATGCTGTGATGGCGTATACTGTAAATGGCTGGCATCTGACACCAGCTAACGTGACAGCAGCTTGCTCTGCAACAAAGCCAGATGTTTTGAGTGCAGCACTGATGGCAGCACACTGAAATCCACTAGGAAAACCCGCATTACACCTGGCTGTCTGCTGGGCTGCACCTTGTCATCTGCACCCTAGCTCAGAGGGATGCAAATAGGAGCATGCTGGGTACTGCACCAGGCTGGATGAACCTACCCTACGAATGCTGCACACATTCTCTTCTCACTGGCTGCTGAAGTGAGTCGAGCTGTGCTGCAGAAACAAGGCTTCCAGCACAAACCCAACACTTGCTCACGTGAGCACCAGCAATGCAGTTTGCTATGATCTCTTTAATCCTGGACCCAGTGAGTGGTTCCAGACACATATTTCTGGTTTTAATGACTGCACTGCATGTCCCGTCAATCACCAGTTCTCATGTGAAAATCTTCAAGCTAATGTGGCTTTTCACACACTGGAGGCTGCAGTAGGCTTGTGCCCCGACTGTGCTGTCTTTTCCACAGACACTGATGACATGTGCAATGACTGACAGCAAAAAGAATGAAAAGCGACCAGGCAGGAAAGGATTTCCATGTTTTGCACAAAGCCAGGCACCAAAACACAGCTTGTCTACATAACTTTTCTCTGCATGAAGCAGCAGATTTCCACCTCCCCAAGAGGAACTCAGTGGGGAGGCACATTCAGAGATATGCTGGCCCTGCTTACTCAGTGCCTGTTGCTCCAGTGCACAAAGGACAGAGCTCAGGGCTCCATCTCTGTGTCCACGCAGCACAGCTAGGAATCTACACTGAGCAGCACATGCTACTCCAGGTCTACCCCTACTGCCATCTGCTCTCTAGGAAAAGAGAGATACTGGGAGGCAGACTTGGTACCTGGTAATGCCCAAGCTCTAAGTGCTTCACCCACCCTTTAAAGACTTACAGCTTCAACATTATCCTTCCATGAGAGCAAACCACCAGGGCACTGGAAACACTGTCCATGCACCACTTCTATCCAAGTGCTTTGTGCTTCCTATGGTTTGTCCCTAAGCAATCAGCTCCAGGGCTGAGCAACTGGAATGCTGTCTGGATTGAGTGGCTCACCCTACCATCTCCAGTGAACTGCATGGCTCATCCAGTTACCTCCAACGCTGCATCACACTCCTCTTTCCACATAGGTAGAGAGCTGTGTTTGAGCAAGGGAGGCAGTTGTCCATCTCACTGCTGGATCAAACGCCTTCCACTCGGCAAACAACATCAAATAGCATGGAAATACACATGTTTTCAACTGGAAAACAAAGGAGGCTGGAGCCGACAAGTCACTCTGATCCTTAGGAGCGTCACATCTCAGATAGGTGTTCGTGCAGCCCAGCTGTCACTCGCTGCTGTTCAAAGCTCAACCCTGAACATGCCTTATCTGCAAGCTCTTTCTACAGGCTAATCAAATCTCAAAAGCTCAAATCTCAAGAATCTGCCAACTGAGCCAGTGAGAACTGCAACCTTGCAACCTGCCTTGAACAATGACCCTGGCACAATACATCACGTAACTTCTGCTTAATAGCAATGCTTTTCTCTTTGCAGTGTTGGAGCAGCTCACTTTTACAGAAAGGTTTTAAAGTGTAATTATATACGAAGTACTCCTTGAATGTGTTTTCATGGAAAGCTGTTAGCCCACCTAACAAGCATCCCAAAAAACATGTCTAGGAGGATGTAGTGAAGTGATACATCCTCATGGCCCACACAGACCACCTATTTTCTTCATACCTATTACTTGTGTCCCAGGCGGGGACTCCAACACATCAGTCTCCCTGCAGCCAATTTTCAACTGAAGTTTGCTCCTTCTGCTAAAACTTCTGGTTTAGGCCAGAACAGAAATAATTTCCTTCCTCAAAGAGGAAGGGTCTGTTCTTAAAGGCTGTGGTCACACTTAGCCCACATCCTCAAACCTCTCAGCTCTACACTATGCCAACCATCCTCTTTCAACTCTGAAAACAGAGTCTCCAAGCTCTTCCTTAGGCTGCTGCCCCAGGCCCTGATGCTGTGGGTGCACGCCATGGGTACTGTGCTCCACCTCACACCTGACCAGTGCTCTGCAGCTGCACAGATCTTTTTCACGCGTCCTGCAGATTACACTGGCGTTTTTACATCCCTCCATGTCATTTCCTTTCCTTCTAACAATGTAACAGTTTTTGATTCACTCTCAATAAGCCTTTTCCAGAACTAGCCCAGACCCAGCCGTGGTCTGTACCAGGCAGCCAATTCACTCAAATGCTGTATTTGCTACTGCTTCTATTGAACTCGCTTCCCTTTTTATGGGCTACTTTTTCAACCTGTCAAGATTATCTGCAATTCCACATCTGGTTCTCTAGTGTCTGTAGTTCCTTCCATCTCAGAGCACCCTACCAATTTAACAAGCACATTCTCTCTATTCCATCATTCAAGCCATCAGAACAAACAAAACTGAACGGCCCTGCGAAGCACATCCTTCCTGACTGCCACCGAACTCAGTTTTCCAAGCTGTTGCGGAGAGCCACATAAAAGTTTATCCTATGCTTTGTTCCCTGTCTTGTTTGGAAGCTGATTTGTGCCGCATCAAAGACTCCCAAATCTAATGCCAGGACTCCATTCTCCCTCTCTGAAATAATCCATCCCAAAGGCTTTCCAGTTCTGCTGCTTTTTCTGCACCTCTCAGGACAACTGCTGGGATTCTGTAGAGCCTGTGCTCTGCATCCCTCCTGTGCCAGCACCCCGGCTTGCCATTGGGCTCATAATTGTACACAACATCGGGGACAAAGAAACTGGTGGTCTGAAGTTACTTGTAACAGCAACAAAAAACATACAACACAGCTGGTTGCTGACATTTTTCAAATGCAGGTGTAACACCCATTTACAGAGAGCCCAGAGACTGCTGTTATGGTGAGGATCCTGCTGTGAACAGAACATAGCTGAAAAGAAAAAGCAAAATCTATCTTTTAGTTAGCATTACCAGATGGCAATCAGCCTCCAAGGGAAGGGAAGCAATGCAGACTTCCTACCATAAAGGAGTTT
Source organism: Pitta sordida (assembly GCA_013390025.1). Taxonomy (NCBI): domain Eukaryota; kingdom Metazoa; phylum Chordata; class Aves; order Passeriformes; family Pittidae; genus Pitta; species Pitta sordida. The sequence continues at coordinate 1,759,395 of WEKX01008949.1, read as the reverse complement.
CAATTTCAATGTATGTAGATAAAAACACTAGAGTTAAGGTTAATCTGGTAGCTTCCAGGTACGGATGATACAGACCTGCATGTTCTAGGCAGGGAAGAGTACAGTTCATGAATACAGAATTTGCTGGAAATAGGACTCAAACAGCCCATAAAAAGCGCAAAGCACAGTTCTGCAACATCTCTAGGACAAGCTTTGCCTAACTAAAATTCCCACCTCTGGGTCCGAAGATCCACCACCCTGAGCCTGCACCAACAGATGAGAAGGAAACTGCTAAGATCACCCCAGGTGTTATGTTGGCCCAACTCAGCTTCCCTGCAGTTGCTCGAGAATCCTTTTCAGATTTTATGCTGTACTGAACGAAGCTCTGAGCTGTAGCAGCAGCATGTCAGCTCTGACCCAGAGCTGCTCAGGTGAACAGGGACATGTCTTTTGTCAGGGTACAGAGAACAAGAATCAGACCTGCCTTTCCACACAGCTTCAGTGGAAAAACCAGAATAGCTATCACAAGCTCCCAGGGCTACCACCGTTCCCAAAACTCTCAAGGCAGCCCCAGCTTGTCACTGAAACAGCAACTGAATTTCATGGCTTCAATGAGTGTTAGGTCAAGCCCTTTCTGAGCAAGCCTAGACTTGATTTTGACTGAAATGAGTGAACCTTGATGTTTTGCATGATTCCAAATGAAAGCAGGTGACATTTGGCAGCCACGACAAGGGGTTTGGGTCTTTTTGAACTGAGAGCTCAAAGCAAAGCTCAGTGGCACGTGCAAGCACAAGGTAGCCAGAAAGCCCTTGGAGCACACCAAGCAGATGCACCGTGTTCACCCCACTGAAGTGAAGCTGGTGCACTTTGCACAGTCCCAGTCTGCCCAATTTTCCCCTCCCTACAGCTGTAGAGTGGAGCCCTGGGAAGCCAACCAGTAACTGTAGGTGTTTTGGCTTTAAAAAAAAAAAAGTTATATTTCTCTGCAACGTCAAAAGAATCAGTTCAGACAAACACAACCACTTCACTCCAGGTAGTGTCTAGCTTCATGTCCATTGATTTAGAAAAATGCAGAAGGAATGGGAAACAAAGACAACAATCCCTAGCTCTAGGACACTGCTGCTGCTCTTCAGCCTTCCCATCTCACCTGTGACTCCTCTGCTGGGATATCCTTGCTTTGCAGGGGAGATGGAAGGAAGGGCAGGAGGCAGAAAACCCTCAGCATCATTTCTGCAAATGTATTCAAGCCCAGAACAAAAGCTGCCAACAGCCAGCGGAAGAGACTGCTGAACAAACACCACCGAAGACCCATAACACCTCCATCTCTTTGTCATTCCAGCCTTTGTGAAAGCCAACCTCTAGCACTGACACAAACCAGGCTGGAGGGGCAGTTTAGCAGCTGAACAATTTCACTAGTGTATTTTAAAAAGTACACTGAGCACATCGTAGTGCTTCACTCACACCAAGGTAAGAGACAGTCATCAGATACAAATGCTGGGAATGAACAGATGCACAGCGTGGCCAAACCTCCACGCCAGTCCTTTCAAATACTGTGCATAAAACTGCAAAGCACTTGGATGGGGGGTTTGTGAGATCAGATGTGCTCTGCTGGGATTCAAACATGCTTATCTAGGACTCGCTTATGAAGTCTGCTGCCTCAAAACGCTTGTCAAGCTTGTTTTTGTTACACAGCTCAAACCAGAGCAGGAGAGACAAACAAAGCAGAGACAGCAGTGTTTCTATATCCTCATCTCCCTTTTTAGTAGCACCTTAACCAGTGACAGCCTCTCACAGCCACTGCCAATAACTTCAAACCACTGAACTGGGCAGGCAAATCCAGCCCCATACAGAAACAATGGCTCCTTAGCACAGAGCTCAAGTATTACAAAAAGTACCATCACCCCGGCATTTTAAAATATCTTTTAATTAGAAACAGGGGGGACATGCAACTACTGCATTCCAGTAGACCAACCAGCCACAGGCACTAGCCTAAATTCCCAAATCCTTATTCACCTGGCAATTAGGGAAGCCGAGAGCTGCTGTGAGTGAAGTTTTACTTTTGCACATTGCTGAATACAGCAATGTTCCACTGAGTTTCCCCAGGACAGCACAAAGAGGTCGTGGCTGTCCTCCTGCTTTCATGCAGGATTTTCATTCCAAGCTGTTTATTGTACTTGAAGTTTCTTACAAACTCGGAGCAGTTACTTTGTTGGGGAAAAGCCCTGTAGCTCCTTCATTATATTTTTACATCTTGACAACTCTTTCCAGCTCTGTTCTCCTGCCAAGCTCTCTTCATTGAGGCCAATGGCATGCTCTGTTATGCTCAATGAAAAAAAAAAAAAAAAAGTGTATTGATTTTAATGTTTTTGGTTTGTGGAACATTTTTGCTTGCTCCAAGCAATGGACACTGTTTACCAAGTCCAAGAAGTATACATTTATTAAAAGAGTATTGCACTGTCAAAGTATATTTTTTGATCTGTAGAGCCACAGAGAAGAAAAACATGTTTATCTGGGAGATTACTACTTTCAATAGCAGCAATCTCATGCCACAAAAGAGAGGAATAAAGACTTCATCAAGCTCTTTTCTTTTGTAATACATTTTGATCAAGCTACTTTGTGAACCATATCAGTCTGTTACCACCACGTATTTGAAACGAGTTTAAAACAGAAGTACCATCACCAATTCAGTGCTCTGAACTGAGCATTTTTAATGTCTTCCAAGTATTGACTACCGTCTCAGCTTCGAGAATGTTCAAAGCACAATAAAATAAGCTTCTTTAATACATATCAAATCCAAGCTCTCTACAAGTGAAATAAGACTTCACAGACCTGCCTGGCCACAGACCTGCTCAAGCAACTGATCAATAACAATTACAAAAGAAGGCATTTAGTGTCCAGTAAAGAGAACACATTGAGAAGCATGTTTAGCCCTGGGACCACTGCATGTGCTGAGAGTAGGACATGGAGTAGGTGACATCCTGAAATGTTAATATGCCTGTGGGTTTCAATGTGGTGACTATTTGTAAGTAAAAAAAAAAAAATCAATTCTACCTGCAAGATAGAAACACTGGCACGTCATTGATTTTTCTTCTGTAATAAATTACAAAAAAAGTCCATTCCAGCCTCTGGAACAATATTGCACAAGTACCGTATTAAAAAAAAACACCACAGAACCCCATAGAAAAACAAACAAAATTAAACCTCTCAGATGTCTTCCACCTTTCGTATTATTCAATTCTGTCCCTTCCAACTGCTATTACACCAGGCAAGCTTTTGAAAGTACCAAGTGCAGTTTCTCTTGTCCCTTAAACCATTTTTTCTCTGCAAATCCCCTAATCCAATTCTACAACTTTCACCAGCTGAATCTGTCAAGGTCATATGGAAAGTTGATGCTTCTGACCTTCCTCTACCTACAGTGTCTGTTGAATATTACAATTTCAGCAGGCAAACCACACGTAGCCAGAACCAAGCAAAGTACATTAAAGCCCAGGAGAATAAATGTTAAAGTACTGTGTTCATGAATACAAATACTGGACTCGTGATCACCTCCAGCAGCCTTGCTCCTCGAGATTGCACAAGGGACAAGGCAAACAGTGAAGAGCAGAGATTGGTAACTGTCTGACCCAGGCCCTTTCTCCTGTCCTGTGGATGGAAAAGTCATGCTCAGAAAACCTCATTCTTAATGTGTTTTGGAAAGCAAAATGAAACTGCAAATAAAAATATATGGAGGTGGCTGGGTTTGGTTTGGGTTTCAGGGGTTTTTTTTTTAGAACTTGGCAGAATACAACCATTTACCAACTGAGGATTAGCCCAATTTTTGTGTTGTTGCTTTGCTCAGAAAGCAGCAGCTTAATGGGCACAAACAGATTCTTGGTTTTCAAAAAACAATGAAAAAAATTCTTAAAAATAATTCCATCTGGACACAACAATTTCCAGGGAGAATCTTTGGTCTGGAAAAAATAACTGTGCAGGATGTGCTTCAGCTTCAGCTGCTGAGGGGCTGCCAGGGGGTAGTGCAGCAGTGCCCTAAGCAGGAAAAGATGTGGCTGGGATTTGCCCAGCGTGCTGGCGACTCCTTCCAGGGCACACCATAGCACTGCCACCCCAGCTTTCCACCCTTCAGGTGGAAACACCATGATATGTCAGAACAGGACACAACAGTCCCTCTGTGCATCAGCTTAAGCCAACAAACGATGTGACTGCAGGGGAGCAGCAGATGTAGAGATACAGGAGGGTGATGCCCTCAGTTGCCACTGCAAGATTTGCTCCCAGAGCCAGGGGGCTGATGTTCCAAGCCACAGGACACCTTCGTACTCCTGGCTGAGAACTGCCCAAGAGCAGAGAGTAAAGCCAGCTCACCCTGATGGCCCTGATGTCCCCAGCAACTTTCTCCACAGTAGTGTCTCTCTACCTTCCAGCTCGCCAAAGACCAAGCTTTGTCCTTGCAGTCCTGTTTCGGCCACACTCGTCAGGCAGATTTGGGAACACCAGCTCATCTCCTCTCCACTCTGGCTTTGCAGAGAAGCTACCAGGCTACCAGAAAAGGGCTGACTGTGTGTCACCAACTCCACACACTCTCACTCATCAACGAGCAAGGACCCCAAATCTTTCCGGTCCATGCCAGGCCTCACATTTCATGCCCACAGTATAATGAACTTGCTGCTGGTCCAAGGATTAAAGGTACAGACTCAAAAAGAACCTTCAAGAGAGCTCCTGCAGCCTGCTAAGCACAGCAGGCAAGGACCACACATCTCACATGGCCCCTGGCGTCCAAAGAAGGCATTCAGGCCAAGTGACATTGAATCACAGCCCTCCATCTAGGAGGCAGCAAGGCTTGAAGAGAAAGGAAGAAAGAAAAAGAAAGAAAAATAACAAGCAAAAAGAAAAAGAAAACCTGCCTTGCCCTAGGCAAATATTCCACCTCGGTCAGCTTTTGCACATTGATCTATCTAGTGTGCTGTTTATTGCAGCCAGTAACATATGCACATCTAAGTCACAGAGGGGATTTTTCATTTTAAAAACACCTTCAGAAGTGCTCTTTAAGCAATGCCTGGCACTAGAAAGCAGATATGTGACCAATATTTGCTACCATCTCAAGTGAGAGGGAGGTTAAGGCAGTGTAAATGTTTGTTAGGAGTAGAGCCCACAGAGTGGCACAGCAAGCTGTGGTGGCAACAGGACAGGCCTTTTTCCATGGAGGTAAACACGATGGGCTCACGGTGCCAAAGACAATACACTGCCATCTCTATGGGCAAAAGGAGAATTTGGCAACAACAGTTCTAGGCTAAAACTGCAATTAGTGAGACATATTTAACTGCAGTTCACATGCACTAGTCACAAGCGCCACACAGGCAGCCAGTCTTAATGAACAAGATACCAGATTCTGTGCCAACATCTGAAAACTTGTTAATTTACGACGGATTTATTAAAACAACCTTGGCCAGAGAAAAACTTCTACCTGTTCTAATTACAACACTTGTCACACACCCCTGTTCCCACAGTCTGTTATCCAGCCTCATGATGGCCTGTGCAGATCCACATTCCCGACCTCACTTAGCCAAAGCAGATCCATGCTCTTGTCCTGAACTGAACACCAGCCTGTAACAAACCCTTCCCAGTAAGTCAACACCGAGGCTGCAAACCAGCCTGCTTGAGGAGGTTCTCTGCTAACCCTGTACTCCATGTTGATCTAGATACTCAAAATTCCATGTCTCTTGGTCTCTATGGGGATGTATGGTTCAAAGATCACCAAAATCTAGCAAGAGTGGTCTGTTTTCTTCACACAATGCCAGAAATGGGGATTAACCGCTAATGCATTTTGTAGAAACCATGATTTCAGCTGCTGAGAGGTTAATTCCATGTAGCTACTGATTAAATCTATTCCCTCTCGTGTAACAAGATCTGCTGGACAGGACACTGAAAAGATTGTATGCCTAGCTGGGTGAATGTATCCACTTTCTCCTGTGGGATGCAACTTTTGGCCTGACCTAAATTCTCCTCTGAGCAGCACTGATATAAGTGCCAGAACAGCTAAGAAAGGAATGTGTCGTGCGTGTGCATTCATGTGTCTGTCCATCCGTCTGTCCCAGCTGACCAACAGGAATGGAACTGATCAGGGCTTTCCTTTCATTTGCTTGGTGTTTTGCAGTTTGTGTTTTTAATAACTGCCAGAATTCACCTATTTAGGTTTAAAAGCACAAGCGAAAAGCTGGGGGAGGCAGAAGCAACTAAAGCACATCCATGTGGATGTGCTTGTTTATTCAGACTTGAGGCACAACAGCAAACTGATCGTATTACTGTGGGTTTTTTCTGTCCTCCCTGTATTGCTGCTCTGCTTCCCAAACTTCTGCTCCGAGCTGCTTATCCTCGTCTTGTTCACCAGAGCAGTACAGACTGCCTGAGATGCTCAACGTTTTGTAGATGAGAAGGAATGCAAAGATTACCTTTTAAAGGCTGTTTTCTATTAGAAAGCAATCTTAAACAACGTAACTTCCTTAGGCAGCAGACGACTGACCTCATGTATTTTGCTTCTGCTACTGACAACAGATACCTATAGATGCAGCACAATCCCTTCTGAGAAGGGCAACAAGAAAAACACCTCTCACTGCCCTCATCGGGCATAGTCAGGATGAGTCAGCTGCAATGCAAATGTTCATTTGCTTTTAGGTGGGATGGGCTCATATAGATGGGGCTAGGAGGGATTGGAGGGATTTTTTCTGCAAGGAAGACTGACCTTTCTGAGGACATCTGCAGTCTCTTCCCCACGTGAGAGGAGTAGCTGCAAAGAAGCTCCAGTGTCATTAGCAAGTCTGGAATGCAGCAGGACTGGTGCCTACAGTAAGCTGGAAAAATGCTCTCACTGGATAAACTGAGATAGATGGACTTTTGATAGAGACTCAGTGGAAATCCCTGCGCAAACCTTTTTGTAAGTGCTTCTGGTACAAGCCAAGAAGGAAAATAAAGAAAAGTGCTAACACTTCTCTTCTGGTTGGGCTAAGCACTGAAATGGTGGTTAAAACCATCTTCCAACAATTAGCACAAACAAAAAAGAAAAAAAAAGGCAATTTTCAGTGGTGTTCCTGTTGCACTAATGTGAGCTGTATTCCAAGTAAAGACTTCTAAAGATTTTACATTACCACAGACTGTTCAAAAACCCATGCAGAGAAACACAAAACAACAATGAAAATCCTCTTAATTCAATCTTGCTTTATCACACAAGGCCGCAGCAGGGGATTTTTGGCTATGGGAATACAAATACTCATCAATGCTACAGCTCAGGGTCCTGCTCCAATTACTACCCAAACACAGAATGAGACAGTTCCAGCCTGAAGAGTTTTCAGTCTAAATACACCAGACTTGGTGGAAAAACCCCAGGCAGCCAGGGAAAGCCTCAGCAACACCCAGACTGCATTCCAGCTGCTCTGTGTCGAGCGGCTGCAGCTGCAGAGCTGCGGCTGTGATGCCCTTGATGCCTTCTGAGCTCCTGCCTCCCGGCAGCAGACAGCCTGCCCATCCCACCTCTGCACTGCTAGCTAAACGTGATCCTTGCTCATTTGTCTCTCAGTCCCCAAGGGACTTTTTTTTTCCCCCTGCACTCTCCCAAGGATGGCGCAGGAGTTTGAGTGGGCTCTGGTGACAGAAGCATGACATGGAGCTGGCAGGGAGGCTGTGCTGATGCTGCAGGGTAATCCCTGCCCACCCAGATGCTGATAGAGCTGGCAGTGATGGGTGGCCAGGATCCTTGCCTCATCCCTGAGCTCCCCAATCCTACCTGAAAATGCCTTGGGGAACGCCTCTGGTCCTCCCCTCATCAGCCCCACCTCTTTTCCTCCAGGTTGCAGCTCCGTGAAGGTTTCAGACATGCCTGTCTTGCTTTTATCGAGCCTGATGGTTCTGCAGCTCCATGCGACTGAGTCACTCAGCTTTGCCTGCCTTGCTCCAACTCCCACCCTGCAGCACATCACCGAGGTTTCACACAGGACTAACACAGCAGGGAGCCAAGGTCTGCAGGGAGGTAACCGTGATGATTACCTTTTCATCTACAAGTGCACCAGATGCACTGAGAAATAAAAATGAGGGCTGAAGCAACAGGAGAGGAAGAGACATCTCTAGCTGCCTTGTTCAGTGTCCCTGAAGACACCACAACAGAGACAGGGAGGACAGGGAAGCTGCAGGAAGGCTTGGGGACAAATAGGCCCAGAGGAGAGGAGGAAACAGCAGAAACGAGAAACAGAGCAACAGAGCATTAAAATAAGGTTACAAATCTTGCACTATGGGAGCAAGATGTGGGAGAGATTCTGCATAAAGCAGCAGGAAAATCTTTAACACTTTCCCTTACATTTGGGAAGGTGAGACATCCTCTCCAAAGACAACTCCTTGTCTTTGAAATACATTGTTTTATGAAACAAGACTCTCTCACAGAGAGAAAGCACTTTCATTCCTAAAGCTGACCTCAAACATCATCACCTCTGCCATAACTGTGTGACCCTCCAAGCCCTCACTGAAGGCTCTACCTTAAAACTCTCCACCGCCCTGACCACTCAAGAGCTACTGCAGGGACTGAAATGCCCAAACCTCGCGAGGTTTTTGCTTCCTCTTGGCAAACTCACCCAGGGCTCACTATCTGCAGCATCACGTGGAAGGGACTCTGGGAGCAGAGCCCAAGCACAGCACGCAGCACAACACTGCATGAACCGATCATGCGGGATCCAGTGGCACTGAACGGCCACAAGCTTTACTCACGCTCTGATCCTTCAGGAGAGAACAGCAAGAGGAAGACATGCTGGCCAGCAGGATCAGACAGTGCAGTTGGGAGGTTCTGTACACGATGAGGTTTTGTATTTAAATTTTACTAAGTTGTGTCAGGGCACTTTAAGAACCCAATCTCCGTGTGACTGTTCCCAGCACCAGCTGTGTCCCTGCAGATAACAAGGACTTGGGGAAGCACCCGTCATGATGGCTGTGCTTTCTCTCCAGGCAGCCTGGATTCAACTCTGCCGTATCAATGCTGCCCTGGCCGTCTCCTCCACCCCAGAGAGATACTCCACACTTTCCTAACTTCCTCTCTGCCTGAGAGCTGTCTCCTTTCACTAAGAACCCAGAGCTGATCACCCAAAGCAGCAATATTGAGACAAACAGAGTTAAAGCAGCACATTCTGGGCTAATGGTTTAGATCCCCACCAGAACTTGATGTGGGTACTGCAGGCAGAGATGTGGACATCACTAATGCAATTCAGCCACATCCAAACACTCCTGTCTGTCAGGGTTGTTTTGGGTCTTTTTTTGACACATGTGCAGGGTTAATGCAAGGTATGGTCAAAGGCAGGATAAAACTGTGAGCACAGAACTAACCAGACACCTGGGCAGTGCATTGTGAGACCATACCCATTCTGGAGGATTAGCTAAACTGCTCCTGGTTCCCATTCCCAGGACTGTAATTAAAGCAGAATTTGTCTCCACTTTTCAGTAGTGCTCTGGGTACCTACCTCAGCGAGGGCTGTGGGCCAGCAGCACCTCCACAGCAGGCACACTGTGCTAGGTGGTGGGTCTCCTCTCTACTGTGCAGCCAGATTAATACACAAAGTAGCTTGTTTTAAACATCCTCATTCCAGTGGTCCAAGAGGAAAACTTCCCCAGAGTACAGGCTGCTACCTTCCAAACAAGGTCAGACACTGACCTCCTCCCCCACAGCCAATGACCTTATTAGCACTGATCATGGTTCTAATAATATCCCACACTGTAAGCAGGCCATCTGCCGTAACATTTCACTACAAACTGGGGGAATTGCTTGGTTTGAGTATGTTCAGATCCCAGCAAGCCCATTGTCCCCTCTTGGGAATATGCCTCTTCTCCACAGCTTCTAGTGTTGCAGAAAGGCACCTCCAGCTCTCAGCTTTCCAGCTCAGAGTTGAAGCATGCAGAGAACAGCACAGGTGCTGGCTTCAAATAGAGGAGGTAAGTACACAGGAGTTAGAAGTTAAAAATCCATCACTCCAGCATCACAGCATGTGACTCCTCTGATGGTGGGGACACCAAGTAACCATGTCACTGAAGTCCAAAACCAAGGCCAAAAGAGACATGAGGAGAGCCAGACATAAAGCCCGGGGTTCACAAGAGATCAGCATTATTTTTGTACCATGTACTGTCCACTGTGTGGACAGTAGAAAGATTTTACTATCCTAACATTTTAGCTATGGTTAAGCTGAATATTTTCACTGCCATTTCAGGAGAGGGGGGCTTCCTTAACAGACAGGAAAGCTTGCAGAACTAAACGTTTGATGGCTTTTCATTCAGAAGGACCCAGGGTTTGAAATGCTTACTCAGTTAGGGCACCTGTCTAAAACACCCAGAATCTTATTACTGCAGCAGCTCAGTTACACTTAGCCTTCAAAGAGATTTTCTTTGTACTGCTCCTGTGAGGTCAAAAAGTGCAATTAGGCACAGAGACTAACATTACAACACTTTGAGGCAGTTTGCATCATCACAAGGCTCTGAAAGCTGGTTTTCCAAATCCTTGCCCTTTCCTCTAATAAAAAGGTCGTCATCAGACATGGCATAAGAAGCCAAATGGGGCAAGGAATGGGGTCAGCGCTTGGGTCTCTACTGTTTTATGAACAGCAATAAAGCAATATTAAAAGCCAGAAGTAAAACTAGGCCTGTATGGGGCAACATTCACTCCAGGTCGTCAAAGCGTTTGTTTTAATACCAGCATAACAATATTTATAGAGGAAGATTTTCAAAGAGCTCAGCTCCGCACTTGGAAATCTAACCACTTATTGAAATGCTCTGTGGGAGATGTCAGACGATGGGCTCTCCAGAAAGCCTGGTACATCTTGTTTATATTTGTTTTAAAGCCTCCAAATAGCTCAATTACATAAATGCATGCTACTGCACCCTCCTTCAGAAGGGTGAACCAAATGGCAGAAAGCTATTGTCAGCAATGGGATTACAACAAACCGATCCTACACCGGTGAAGAAATCCACCAACTCCACATGCCTGTTCAGCGTCACTCGCCCACAAAGGTATCTTTCATCACCTTTCCCCCAGCTCACTTCACTGTCCTAATGCAATCAGGAGCACAAGAAGTCCCCAGGGCTTCACTGACACCGCTACAAGACAGGACACCACCACAGCCAAGCGTGGCTCCATGATGACAAGGATCCTTTTTGCCCCAGACTCTCTCCAGGGATAGAGACTTGTAGGTTTGGGGGCTCTCTTTTAACCCCAGTGTTCGCTAATGCAACACATCATGGCTGGAAGATGTAATGCTTGAACTTCCTCGCCTGAATCTGGCGGTGCCACAGCTTGCAACATGGCATAAGGTGCTAGAGCTTGCTGTACACACACACATCCCCTCCGTGCTTCCCTTGGCCAACTTCTGACTCACAGCCAGGCAAGGGGTAAATGAAAGCACAGCCACAAACTTCCTGCCTGGGCCCAGCATCCCATCTCCCTCCTCCCAGCACAGAGGAAACCCCTGGAGCTCACAGGCACAGAGGTGGTGCCTGCAGGACCCAGCAGGTGTGCGTGGAAAGAAACTCTCCCAAACTGGAAAGCCAAAGGTGGCAGAGGAAATGACCATGGGCCTCTCTCTTTTGGAGACTGGCTGAGAAGACCACTTCCCTCTCTCAGAACCTGATGCAACAGCTCACTCCAGCACAAGTTCTTTGCTGCCCACAGGAACTCTACAGCACTTAAAATCAGGCTTAAGTATTTTGCAGAACTGGAAGCTCGGCCTGGAGGGCTTTGCCCTTAAAATAGGAAAGCAAGCCTCAGGAGCAGGAGGTGGCATGCCACGGCCCCTGAAACATTGCAATATGCCCATAAAAGGTTTCAAAATGTATCTGCTTAAGCGCTTGCAGAAGCTCAGAAGGGTTTAGAGTCACATCCCAAAAGAATTTCTCTCCTGCTTTTTTAGGCAAGTGTGAGCAGCAGTCAGCACTTTACCATCATCTTCCCCACCAGAAACCCAAGGTTACTCTTGGTTGATATTAATAATGTAAATGCTGCTGGCTTTACCCTTTGAGGATGGTGGTTTGCTCACACCACAGGGCAAAGACTGAGGCAGGAGCTGCAGGCAGGAGCAGAGGCCCTGCATTGCCAGGGCTGGCTGGTGAGGAAAGGAGAGGCAAAGCTGGCAGCAAAAACCCACTGCTGAATTTGCTTGGCCCATCTCCCCGAAGAAGCTGGCCTCCAAAGTGTGGTTTCAGGAACAATTTGTGGGCACAGCTCTGCTTGCCAACACGTTCAAGGGGAAAAGCACACATGTCAGAGGCTCAAGGAAAAGATGTAATAAATTCATCAGCTGCTGGAAGACGGACAAGGACAGTGGTCCTGTGCTTTGCCCCTTGCACTGGGAGTAGCTCCCAACACGCCAGCCTGTGCCCACACCTCTGCCAGGCTCTTGAACCTGACCCAGGGACACCACACATGAGACTGGCACTCACACAAAGGTAGGCAACAGTAAAGGCATCAGCTCCTGTGTAGGAAATCCTTCAGGAGACCCGTGGGGTCAGGTGGTCTGGGGCACAGACAGTGCACAGCAAATACCCAGCCACCAAATACCCACCCTCCACAAAAGTGTGAGTCTGAGGTCTATCAAGGAGGCCAATATGGCACACGAGGGACCAACACTTTCAGAAGGAAGTTGTCAAAATCTGATCAATTAAGAAAATATGAACTTCCATTATTAAACTACTACTGCAAGTGTCACACTGATAGCTTGGTAGGCATTTCCTTTCAGAAGCTCATTGCAAGACTCCTCACAGGCTCTCAACACCCACATCTGCACTGATAGTGTGGCCCTCCAGCTTGTATCTCCAAGAGCCTCAAGAAGCCCTCTCTGCTGGGATGGGTCCCACCTCTCATGGTTTCCATCATGAAATACTCCCACAATTCTTCCAGAACTTCCACCACCCTTCCAAGCAGCAAGCTGAGAAGGGAACATCCCTCCAGGATAGCACCAGAGCTGGACTGTGCACCAGGAAGCCTACAGGCATCTCGCCTTTCTTGCCATGTTATCATGGACAACACCAAGTTTCACAGCATGTCTTTGGAAACGTAAAGTCCAAGAGACCTGAGGCTGCTCAGATACAGAAAGACTCAGTATAAATAAGGACAGGGCCACCCTCTTCTCCCTCCGTAGCACACCTCAAAGATCACCTGCTTGCTTTCAAGCAAAGACAAGGAATTCCTGTCAAGGACTCTGCCTTACATCTATGCAAACGGCCAGCAACAAATAAGACCTTCCTGCACCTCCTTGTCTATTGCTGTCCCTGCAGCAGTCACAGCTAACACCAGCCTGTTTCCAGTTACAGTGCTCATGGCCCAGCAGCTCCACAGAGAGCCAGGACCAAGGGAATTCCAGATGCTGGACTTTGTATGCAGTGCCTAAGGTGCTCTGCCCTCCTGCTAACCCTGCTGCAGAGGCAGCAACCTGTAACAGAGAAGCAAGGGGACAGCTCAGGGCAGCAATCTTCTAAACCAGGATAGCAAGACTCACCAGTGCTCATCTGTCACAATTCAGCTGTCAGAAAGTCACAGATAAATGAACTGAGACTGCCAGGACATCAGAGAAACCACTGGATAGCACTAAACAAATCAAACATGCTTTGCACAGACCTGTCTGAGAGAAAGATCGCCCAGGCAGATTAAAGCAACAAGGTGTATCCCTCCCCTGGAAAGCTGAACATGCCTAGAGAGGTCACACGTCATCTTCAAGTAACAAGCCTTGACCCCATAGAGAGCATCTGTAGTCCAGACACCAGGGCAGGCCTGAGAGATGCTCAGCCACAGGCAGTGCCAGATGAGCTTATCCATCAGTACACGCCCCATCCCACAGATGTGCCAAAAACTTCTGAAGACACTATAAAGAGCATACACAGCATATGTGCCAAACAAATTAAGCTGTGAAAACATGGAACTTGTTGTAATCTACAGACCAGAAGGGATCAGGTCTAAATTATTTTTTTCCTCCACAAGTTCTCCTATTCTCCTTGAAGTGCCACTCTACATCAGACAGAAACGTAGAAATTAACAGAGCAAAACAGAGAAATACAGTATTAACAGTTTTTATAAGTAAAATTGAGTCTAAATAAATTTTTCCCCACTTTTAGATGTTTGATTCAGTAGTTCTAAAAAGCACTTATGACATGCCATAAGACATACAAGCATCCAGATAGGACAGAAAGCTGCTGTAAATTCAATGTTGCCACACAGGTAAGGGTCTTAATGACCAAAGGAAAAGTGAAAGTGACACACAGGTGACTTTTCTCAACACTGTTCATGTGGAATATTTGCATTCACATTACACTGAGCTGAGACAGTCAGTGTCTCCAAAAATATCTCTATGGCTTTGTTTGCTTTCTTCTCCAACTCTAAAAGTGCAGCCATATGCTAGGTTTAGTGGGTGGTTTTAGTTGTTTCCCAGTTTGGAGTTTATTTAAATTTAAGAAAAGTAGATTTGATTGCCAACCAGTGACAGCCAGAAATAAATCTAGTCAAGTCAGCATAAACCAGGTACAAATTAGCATGAAAACGGTAAGTAACGGCCTCAGGTACACCAGCTTCAAGATCATATGGTACATTTATTACCCAAGCACTGTGAACTTTTTAGATTGCCCTGGGACTTGGAATACTATTATCAGAGAATAACATTCCTTTTAGAAAACAGACAATTTAGACAAAACTACTTTTAACTTCTGATTTTATGCCTATTCACAGAGAACTCAGCTTTTTTATAGAGAACTGTTCTGAAACACACAATAGCTTACAATGTTTTTTACATTAGACCTGCCAAAGTCAAAATTCATCGTCTTGAAAGTTTTTATCCCCCTATTTTTTGCCTCAAAATGCTCTTCAAAACTATAATTTGCACATGGAAACGACTATGTTCATAAAGAAAATTAAAACCAAAACACAACAAAAAACCCCCAACCCACATCTCACAAAAGCTCCGTTTGTAAATTTTTTTTAAACCTTAAGTCTACGGTGCAGAGAGCAGCATAATTCAAAGCCTCTGTGAACACTTGATGTGCATCACCTACATATTTTTATATACTGTACCGCTATCTCCTAATGCCCCATCTCTCAGCTTTTTTTTCTGCACTAGTGACCAAAGATGCTGCTTTTTTCCTTCCTGATGTTCAGAAACTGAAAACACAACCAATGACCTGCTGGCCAGGAATTAAACTCTTATCCCGCCCTCCTGATCCATCCTGAATAGGAAGGTTAATGACTTGATGAGCGCTCACAAAAAGCCCACTCCAGTGCCACAACAAGCCTTTGTAAGAAGTGCCACGAGCCAGCAACCCGTGTCCTGACCCTTACACAAAGCACCACCTCTGCACGGGACGGTGCACTCCGAGCCTGGAAGAGAAGCAATGAATGAACCCAAAGGCCATCTGAGTTTCCTGAGGTGACATTCCATTCCTCTCCTTTGCTCAGAATTTTGAGGTGCCACAGGACCTGCCTAGGAGCTACCACAGAGCCTTGGCCACTGCCCAGCTGCCCTTATGGTCACTTCTGGAAGCGGAGTGGTGTAGCATGGCTGGCTCGCGTGCCTCTGGACTGGCAGCCACCAAGCAGTGCAGCCTGCCCTTCCATTCACACAAATTAATTCAAAGAAAACTGCTTCCAGAATAAGCAGGAGGGATGCACGAGTAGAGACTAAGAGCTCTCTTGGCATCCGATTCAAATTGCAGCTTCTTGCAAAGAACTATTTTTAAGTTTTACATCAATTTGCTCAATTTCCTTCTGCTGCCTACAAATGTGCCAACTCCCCCCTTCCAAGAAGCACAGCTCAGGAGAGCAAGACCCGGCCATGCACTTTCAGCCAAATCAAGGCCCAATATTTCACGGCCAAAGCCCTGCACAACACACGATGCTCCTGCAGAGCATGTCCTGGTGATCCCCACCTGGGCATCAGTGAGGACCTTCAGGAGCCTTGTGTGTTCTTCACAGGGTTACAGGCAGCACACAGTCACTCGTGAAACAACCCACACTGAGGCAGCCTGGCTGCTTCTGGAAGCACTGCTGCTCTTACCACTGCAACAGGAACACAATGCTACAGACTGAGGAATAAGGGAGAAAAAGCAAGATGCAGTAAGGGTACAGATGCTGTACGTGACCTGACCAGCAAGGTGAAACCATTGTACACTGGGTTATCACAAGTTCCTGTATGAAAGCATTGTTCAAGCTTAAGAGATTTGCGAGGAAAAAAACAAGCAGCGGCAGTACACAATGGATGCAGATAAGCAACCTCCGAACAAAGCCCTGGGCGACTTCAAGACAACGGGTAAACTTATTAGCTGAAAGCATCCTATATCCTGTCTCCAATAAAGCAACACAGATGTTCTGCTTAATGCAGGGCGTGACAAGACAAGGGAGCACTAAGCAGCTATTGAGCCCTCGCAGGAGAGAGGGTCAGTGTTCAAGAGCTGTTCGGCACTAAGAAGTCCACAGGACAGGCATGAAACCCCTCTTAGCAGGTCTGAGAATGTCAGAACTCTTGTCACCAGTCAGGGAGGCCACCCTTATGGGCATGAGCCCCTCAGCACCACTACGACCAGGGTTTTGCAACCCCAGCTCTCGCCGGAGAACAGAACAACCATTGTTTGAGAGTTTAGTCACCAGGGTGGTTCTCTCCACCGGGAAACACCTGGTGTACCCACACACACACCGGGGGCTGTAGCGCTGGGGACTGCAGAAACAGGGCTCTGCCCAGTGACAGCTACTGGATCCATGGGTCTGCAGGAAGCAACTGCTCCAAGGCCAAATTCTTGCCTGAAAAATCAGGTGCAGAAACAGCCCCATCACCAACCCTTGGCTAAGAGCTCTGCACAGCCAGGACTCTCCTCCTGGTGTATGTCCCAAAGACAAGAGTTGTTTGCCCTCCCTGAGGCTTTCCAAAGCCCTAAAAATCTTGTTCCCAGGAAAATTCAGGCCTCTTAACTAACACATACTGGGCACCTACTACTTTGTCAACAGGAAACTGCAACAAGAACACCAACAGCCAGTTACACAGAAACACTCTGAGCTGTGTAAGATCATATCCTACACCCCTTGGTAGTGGTGTTCTCCACCCCATTCCCCACTGCTGAAGGGGAGAAGTGCTTGCTCGTACCAGTGAGTGGGAGTTCAACCCCTGCTGTCCACAGACTTGGTCCTGCACATCTCCCAGTCCCAGCTGTGAAGAGAGGGACTGGCACAGAAAGCCTGGGTGAGCTGCAGACACTGCACTGCCAACAGCACGCGTGGGGAAGCGCCACACGCTCGGTGACAGCCAAATACAGCACAGCTCAGAGCCCAGCACAAGGCACACCTCCCTGGGACTCTGCAAAGAGCAGGCAAGTTCTGTAAGGGGCACAAAACTACCCTACACCGCAGGACAGGCCACCTTTCTGCTCACAAATAAACACTGTAAAACGCAATCATAATAATCTCTTCATTAAAAGTATCTGCACCGCCACTGGCCACAATTCAAAAAAGTTTCAAGGACATAAAGAACAAGAGGGTTTTTTTCTCCTTCAATAAAAAAAAAATGTTTGCCTCTTGCTGTCAGCAAACCAGCAATGTAAATGAACATTTGAAAGTCACTGTATAACTAAGAGTCACTGTGTATAACCAGATTAAAAAGAAAAAAATGAATGCAAACAGAAAACTTGAGCTTCTTGAAAAAAGAGAACAGAATTGAAAATATGAAGAAGCCACTAACAGGAATAAAATGGGCAAACCAGTGTTAGACCAGATCCAGGCTCGGTCTGAACCTGTGCATACATAATTCCACCAGTTCTGTTATTCATTATGCCTACAAAAATAAACCCAAATCTTTCAAGCAACAGTTGAAGTTCAAGAGAAAACTTTTACGCTTGTGAAATTTACTAGACTCTTTCTAGAAATTTAAACAGGTTAATTACTCGGATCAAAACATTAAACACGAAGTCAAGAGTTCTCAAACATTATCAGTTATCCATATGGTCTCAAGAGTTTTTACTATTCTATTAACACATTTGAGAAGTCATACTTCAGGGGGGAAAAAATTGTGCATATTCCTTTCCCAAGAACCACGGTGAAGCGAGCCCAGAAAGAAATGCCCACTTTCCCTTCTTGTAAGCCCCCCATCACACATCCCAACTCAAAATCCCAGTCTCTGGGAAATTTTGGAAGTCACCCCTGGAGCTCCAGCAGTGACAAGCAACCAAGAGCCATTTACTGCCTCCAAAATTGACTGCAAGGATGAGCAGCAGCCACAAGGCTCAGCCACAGCTGGCAAGAGCCCTGGCACAGCCACCGTGTTTGCTTGTCTCTCAGAGAAAAGCTCTTGCCCAACGCCCAGTTCTGGGAATGCTGTTCTCCAAATATTTTGGCTGCTCCTCATCTACAGGACATTAGAGTGCATCTGCAACTCTGTCTCCAGGAAATACATGTAAAGCTGATTCATTATCTTAAAATGCTGCTTTCATTTCTGCTCATTAAAAGCACATTTCAGATCCCTGCACCGAACGCACAGCTGATGTGCTCCGGCCACTCAAGCCCTGGGTTTCAGTTCTCTACTCTTCTTATTTAGTTTCATTTGCTTCCCACAACCTGCATTCTCCATTTCGGGGACAGCTATACCAGACCAGCTGCCACCAAAAAATGCTCTGGATAAAATCCCGTCTCTCCCTGCAACGCCTGGCACTCCAGGCAATCGCACAGGATGTCAGACTCAGCCTAGATTTGGGAGCTGCATCCCGCACCGGCAGCATCCTCCCTGCAGAAGGAGAGCAACGAACAGCTGTTCTGCACATCCCACATCCCAACACACCGAGCCACTCAGAAGAGCAGGAAAAGCAAGTAAGCTTAGGTAATGCACACGTTAGACAGTCCTCACCTTTAGGGAGTCAAAGCAGGCAATAACTCGACCATTTTCCACATGGCAACTCCGTGACGGATGGGCGAACTTGCACTCTGCATCAGAGCGAGAACAAGTACCTCTCTGAAACTCTCGACACACTTCTAACGTCAGCCATTTTGTATCACGAACCAGGGAAACGTTTACAGCCATATTAAAAAAAAACCCAAAAATTAAAATGCAAGCAATCGCACCCTTCCTCGGGGTAATGTTCACTGCCGATCTTTTTTTTTTTTTTTTCTTCTTCTTTTTTTTTAAAAAAAGGGTAAAAAAGTGAATTCAAGTTAAACGCGAAGAAATAACTAACTTGTTGCTTTGGTAGAACTCCTATTCATCAGCACTTAGGTTTTCATTTAAGTCAAATCGTGTTTCTTTAAACAAGAATTAAACATAAAGCCAATCATAAAATAGAAATCTTATCAGAACAACTGAAAATCAAATTAGAGGCCAGCTCCTAAAAGTGCAATTGTAGAAGTTAAAATACAAGTGTTATATTTTGTGCCACTGCCAAAGTTACTTGCAAATAACTGGCAGACTTTCAAAAGAATTCTGTGCTCTCCAGTTAATGGTTTCAATTATTCTTGCAAAAAGCATATGCTGCTGGCAGCGCTTCAGTTTGTGGAATGGTCTCGGTCCTTGGGGAGAAAACTTCGGGTTTGATTTTTTTTTTTTTCCTTCTATTTCTTGCTTCTAAAAATTACGGCTCGCGAGCATCAAAACAGGCAAAAGGATGTCTGGGGGTTTTTTTTTCCCCCTCTTTCTTTTCTCTTAAATATTTGCTACATAGTCGGGGGAAGGAAAAAAAAAATAAAATGGCTGAGCAAACTGCGTGTAAATGGGGAGGAAAAAAAAATTAAAAAAAAAAAAAAAAAAAAGGGCAAGGCTGGAGGAGCCGCCGTCAGGGCACGGACCGCAAGCAACGCCGAATTAAACAGAGAGGGGGGCGAGGGGCAGAGAGAGGCAGCCCTAGACAGAAATCCAAGCAGCGGTGGCTTCAGGAAAGGCACTTTTCAGCAACCTGCAGGAAAAAGAGAAATAGAATCAGGCAGGAGCCGGCGGCGGCCATTGCGGGCACGGGGGCACTGCCCGCGCCCAGCTGCGCATGGGAGGCGCCAGCGGCCAATGGCGTTTGCCGTTACAGCAGCATGCGCGGGCAGCCGACCAATAGGAGGGGCGGTTTCATGGCGCCGCGCTCAGCGCCCGCCGCGCGGGAGAAGCGCCACAGCCCCGGGAACCCCCCGGGACGGGACAGGGACAGGGACAGGGACAGGAGGGACAGGGACAGGGACAGGAGGGACAGGGACAGGAGGGACAGGGACAGAGACAGGAGGGACAGGGACAGAGACAGGAGGGACAGGGACAGAGACAGGGGCAGGAGGGACAGGGNGACAGGAGGGACAGGGACAGGAGGGACAGGGACAGGAGGGACAGGAGGGACAGGGACAGGGGCAGGAGGGACAGGGGCAGGAGGGACAGGGGCAGGGACACCCAGCCCGACCTCCGGCCACCCCCAAGGACAGCGCCGGGCTGCAACCCCCAGCACTCCCAAACTAGGGAGGAATATTTCGCTCTTTAATATTTTTTAATAATTTTTTTAAGCGTTAATTAACACCCCCCCACCCTCCCTTCCATAGGAGACGATCGGGCAGGAAGCGCAGCCGGTGACTTTCTTGCATACAAAGCAACAATCTCAGCCCTACACCCTTCAAGGTGTTCTATTTAATGCATCCCCAGCACAGAGCTGCTGCTGTGATGGCACAGGGACTGGCTCGCTCCTCTATGGATTCAGAGCCTACAAAACTAAGAGCAAACCCGACAGGGAAACCTAAGCCACACACACGCACACACGGAAAAAATTAACTCATTGCTCACAGCTGTAGTTTTCCACCAGACCAAAGGCAACTCGAATTCCTCTGACTCCAGCAACTCGTGTTATACAACAAACAACTTTTAATGCATTCCTGTTCAAGGCTTCCTCGGCATCCACTAAAATGTTAAGCCGTCCCTAGAGTCTCCCATTCTAATATTAGCTGTGCCATTGCCGCCTGATAGGGGATTGGGCTGTTTCCAAGTTCCCAAAATCCAGCCCTTTATCTTCCTGAAGTACAGCCGGCCAGTTTTGCAAACACTTGACAGGCACGGATGTTGTGAGTGCTATTAAGACTTCAAGCTTTCGCAGGAGAGGAGCCTTCAACTACAAGAAAAGGAAGCTTAAATTCCTCTTTTATTATTGGTGTGTTATTGCAATTACACTGATCAGTAACTGAAACCTACTGGAGCTGGAAACAATGGAAACAATGCTACCAAGGAAGAAGTGTGGGAAGAGGCTGTCAGCAGCAGCAGGGGGTGGGGCACAGAGGCTGTTTGATTCACAGATCGAATTATTTCAATTTAGAAAAAAACAACGCTCATTAAACCTACACTACAAGTACTTTCTAGGCTTAATTAAACTCAAGTTCATAACAAAAACTACCCAGAGCCTTGCAATCCAGCTCGCAGCATCAGCATTCAGCACAGTTTGGTCTGACCCATACTTCTGCAATGACCTTTGGATTTTTGCACATCAGGTGGGGAACAGACTGCAAACGTCGTATTTGCTAAGTGTGTTTTAAACTTCAAAGAGAAGGAAAAAAAACAACAACTAGCCATGCTTGTATCTTTTGGGTCTCATAAGGAAGAGATGCTCTAAATCAATTTCAATTTTGCAGAGACAATTTATACAGGAATCCCATTCAGTGATGCGTGGGCTCCCTGTTCAAATGAGCTCAACAAGCAGGAAAAGATGTGCAGAAACCTTCTGCAGGGAGTTAGGGACTGGCTGGGTGCAGCTCTTAAAAACGAGCTAGAACAGGTCGGATATGGGTGGGGATTAGAAAGAATGCTCTCTCAGAAACTGTTCTGAGCAGACTGAAATAAAACCATCTTGTGGATTAAGAGCCTGTTTCACAGCTCCAGACTCCCAGGGAAGTGAGGGTCTGTTAATGCCAGGGCTGGAGTATGATGGCTCTGACTTAACACACAGATACACCAAGATGTACATTGTAGTAACATCTGATACTTCCCAGTCCTCCTGCCTCAAGAAATCCCAAAGAATATAACAAACTCAACGCTGACCTTGCTCTCAGGAATACAGCTCAGGAGCACACATGTGCCCCTGCACTAAACTGCCGAGTCCTCAACATGAAGGGAATCATGCTAATGAAAAGTAAGTCAAATGAATCCTACAAAACATTAAACTACAAATATCAAGACATTCAGACAGATGTAACATGGCTGCTATTTTACAACTCGGGGGGGAAGGGGGAACAAACAGAAAGCTCAAGAAATACTTGCCAATGTCCTGCTGATAGAAACTACCCCTGCCCCACACCCTGCACAAGGGCACACTCATCTGTTCAATGTGCAAGAGTGAGACACAAGGAATTTTCTGCGCTATGTAAACAACCCTGCAGAAGGACAGACTCTCACCTCAGATCCTGGGACAAGGGCTCCTGTACTGGAGAGAGCCAAATAAATGAATGCATTTTTCATACTGGAGGCCTCGATTCCTCCATGCCATCCAGCAGCAGCACACACTGCTCCATCACTTGTTTGCTCTGGACTCAGGAGAACAGTTAAGAACACGCTTAACTTTGAGCAGTGTTTCTGGAAAGAAAACCTGAAGCATGTACTTAAGTGCTTTGCTGAATCAGGGCCTAAATAAATGAATATGCTTCACAGGTTTATCAGGGCTGGGAGGCCAGCAAGCACAGGCAGCAGTCATTCCATTTTGGCTTATGTGATCACAGCCCAGAGGGGCACAAGTCAGGCTTTCCTGCAAGTCAACAAATACAGTTCTGTCAATGTTTGGATTGCAGCAAATCCCTCTCCATGTGGCTACGCAGAAAGCTGAAAACATGTGCATGCAGGGCTGACATCACACTGCTGCAGTGAGGCTCCCACGCACAGCACGAAAGGACAGCACACCTCAGACAGGAACCTGCCGCTGACAATACAGAGCTCCAGCTCTCCAGGCTTCAACTTCAGGCAGCAAACAACTGTGACTGTTCTCACCCTAATGCATCCTTGCAGTTCCTTCATATTACTCCTCCTTTTGGAGGGACCTGAGGGATAGGGACAACTGGAGTTTTATTCACTTTGTTCTCCTGGTTATTTCAAATGGGAGGAATGAAAAAAAGAAAAAAGTATCCATGCCAAAACCAACATATAAGGATTAAAAAGTAGCTCCAGAAATCAGGGGCTTCGTTAGCGTGCAGAAAATACAACAAAGGGTAGGTGCTGCCTTTTGAACCCTTCCCAGCAAGCAAGATCCGTCTGGCAGAGCTCGGCTCCCCCACTACCAGATGGGCCAATCTCATTTCAACCGCAGCAGCATCAAAGCTGGAAAAAGCAGTGGAGCAGAGAGAAAAGCCCATGGCCTTTACCCCTGTAAAAAAACTGTAATATCCCTGAAGCCCCTGCTCCAGGGCCACTTGCTGCGCCAGGCTCTAATTGCCTGAGCTGCAGGAGGACAGGGCTTGCTCCAGATGTCAGACCCAGCCTTGCAGCTACGGAAGTGCAGGGGAACAAGGGCAGTCTGAGGAGCGAAGGTCACGCCGGGGCTCCCCTCTGGCGGGACTGAGATGCCCTCACTGCTTGAGGTAACATGAGGACGAGCGTATTCACTTGACGCTTGAATTCCTCCTTCTTGCCACGAAACGGATCCCCTTCCACTGACAGCCCCCATGGATGTCAACTAGTGAGGACACTTCCTGACAGCCGAGTTCAGAAATGGTAATTTATGTGACAGGGTGGATTCGAGCAGCTCCCAAGTGTAAATGATGCTATTTAAAAGAGATTTTTTTTTTTTTTGAGAAGAAAAAAATGACTCAGTAGAAGTGCCAAGGTGGGTTCCTTACTTACTGTTTGTCAAGGATTTCTGGGTCATAAGTGCTCAGTTGAGAAGCACAAATGCTGTTGCCCTGACAGTCCAGCGAGTGAGAATAGCAGCTATTCCCTCCACTTGAAGTAGAAGAGGGATAATGCACAGACACTGGAGTTTTCCTGAGCCAAGATTCAGCTGTGCCCTTCTTTATCACATGTGATGCTTTCCATGCTCCTCTCCAACCCAAATCACCAGCATGTGCCAGAGGAATGGAGGGTGTACTCCGAGTCTGAGCCTCAGCCCCATATTGCCAGGCTGCAGTGTGCTTTACCCAGTTTTGCAAGTTACAGTCAATGGAAGCTCAGACCCAACCAGCCTGGATGGATGGATGCCCTGGAGGCACAGCAATAGAGAAACTGTGTTTACAAAATTAAGATCTCAAATCTTTCACCAATTCCACTACAACTTACATCCCACACGTATTAATGTTCACTGAGCGTCTACATATTGTCGGTGCCAAAGACTTTTTGTTTATGGACTTTCCACAAAGCACTCAATTCAGCTGGCAGCATGAACAACACACTACTCAGTCCTTGCACCTTTGAGATGACTCTGTAACCTTGGCTTTTTGTTGCATCTTAATGGGTATGGAAGAGCTTGGTGTGCCCACCAGCGTGTCCTTTTTAAGCCAAAATGGGGAACTCCTCACCCAAACAGCCGACAAGACGTTTCCACTATCAAACACTTTTCCAAATAAACACAGTGTTCCTGGGAACACGGCAAGGCAAAGAAATGGAGCAATGGAAATAGCACTTTGTTCTGAAAGAAAAACAGAGCTCTGTAGGAGAATACCACCACCCATCCAACAGCATTTTCACATTCCTATGGAAAAACAAGTCTACACATCTTTCCCAGTCCTTCCTTTCTCCTCTACTTTCACACCAGTAGCTATGAACACATGAAACTACATCCTTGATTATCAAAGGAACCAAAGAGGTATGGACAAGGGCAAGGCTTTACTGGGGAGAGCTCTAAGGCTGCATTTATTGCCAGCAATGCATGAGATAACCCACAGCTGTGAGCAGCTTTCAAAGTCTTACTTGAGACTAGCTCAAAGGTGCTGGTTCACAGCAGCAAAAGAAACCATACAAATAACACCCATAAGTCAAGGTGGGGATCCTCCATTGCTGAAATACCAATTACAAAGCTCTTACCCTACATCACATAAAACCCAGCAGTGCTCAGATTCCTATAGACTCAATTTCTCTGCTGTTGCAACATCGACAGTTTGCACACAGCAGGGCTGCCTGCGACGTGGGCCAGCTCACACCCCCCATGCTCACATGGGCTGTGCACTGGGACAGGAGCCATCTCAGCAATGGCAGCTTCTCTATGGCTTCACATTGCCTGTGCACTTAATGGGCTGCAGAATCAAGCCCAAAGAAGGTCAATTTATTTTCTGTCACCTGCAAGTGGTATTTTTGCGTTCAAATTAGAAAATAATCCTCTGGTTTTTGCTCTGGCCCTCTTACCTTAAAACAAACACTTTAGGGATGCAGTAGACACTTTGAATATTTCCTTTGTGAACATTCTGTACCTGGACACTTTCTCCCTCAGGGAACAGTTTACTTAATTTAAGGTAGACCTTTACAGCTGGAAGAAAATAAACCTCCTTTTGTTCTTCTACCAACTACTCAGAAAAGGAACGGGTTTCCTCTACCATGGCCATGCATGAAAAGTTTCTGTTCAAGGTCTAACCACAGATGTTGGGGGCTGTGAATCACCAGGGATCACGCTGCGTGCCAAAGAGTCAACTCAGCCCCAAGTGCCGTCTGTTCAGAAATAAATTATAAACCCACACGAATTAAACAACCCCCAATACTGCTGCAGTGGAAAAGCCTTATTGGAAGGACACAAACCTGCTACAGAAGCAGCTGTGTGCACAGGCTGGATGTTTAGGAATGCAGGTACCACACTTCTGTGCTGAAAGAGCCACTAATGCTTGTCCTTCTTTCCCCACGCTCACTCATGCTGCTGACTCAGAGTGACTTTGGAGACTGGGGGTTACTGGTTGTGACCTCTATGGAAAGAGCACCGCAAGGAAAGTCCTCCTGGAAATACTGCATCCCATCTCCTACAAGGCTCCTATTCCCTCAGCCACCTGAAATCTTCACAGTGTTTTCCTTCTTTCTCAACCTCTAGCACCTCTTGTATACCAAAGTTCAAAGAACTCCTCTCCACTCCTGCAGTTTAGTTCCTCTTCAAAATCTTTCCACAGGAAAATGGCTGGAATTATTTGCCACTATCTGATGGAGATTTCTAAGCCAAAAACACATTACAAAAACATTGCAATTTAAGGAGCTTTTTTGTTTATTTGCTTGTCTTTGAGCAAAGTCACAGGAGCTGCTGTGCTGGACCCACACATGTGCCTAGGCAGAACAAATACCTTTCCATAGGGTGTTCCAGGGCAGCACGCATTGCAGTGCTTCAAAGGGAACTTCCCCGTTTCAGTAAATAGATTTGTTGTTAGAATAACCACACATGCACTTTTTTTGTTCTTCTGGGTTTCTGATTTCCTGCCATCAGCTTATTTAGCACAAGTTAGAGGTCAGGATCTTTCCTGTTCCAGCTCTCTGCTAGGACCCACTGCTATCCCAACACCTCTGGGATCTGGGAGATGTTCTGGTGATCAGGCAGCCAAGTGGGAGTTTGCTTGACTTAGGCCCCAGTGGCTCCTCAGTCAGAGACACATAGAGAAGGATGCTCCTGTAGGACCCTCATGACAAATCCTTTCTGGCCTCCTACATGAGGCAACTTCACAGTGCCAATGTCCAGGGAACCACCTTAGAGCAAGGTGGCTGACCCGAAAGGAGCATTTCCTCTGCAGTGCAGAAGCAGCTACTGCACTGCTGTGAAGCAGTGCTAATATCTTCTCCAGTGCCAGCACTGCTTGGGAGGGGTTAGGACCACAATTACACCAGCTGCAAACACAAAAGAAAACGGGAAAAAAATGTTGGCAGGGATCCCTGGAGGTCAGCTAATCCAAACCCTGTCTCAAAGCACAGCCAGCTTCAGAGGTGGATGCTTCCATATCCAAGCACAAAGAGAGCTGTCTCTCACAAAGAGAGCTCAATTGAGTCAAACAAATTTACAGAGGAGACAGGAAAGGCCAAGGCTCATTAAGGCTTGTTCCCCACCACGTAATCGTAAGAAATAGGATCAAGCAGATGTATCCCACAATCTATCTGATTATCCTACTCAGTGTTCAAGAAACCCCCAAGGTCCTTGCCAATCAGATAAGTGTCCATGCGTGTTCGGCCAGGCCGAGGGGATGGCTGAGGGGAGAAAATGCCTTTACCCAGCTGCCCTTCGTGGGATTCTCCCGGGAAGTGTGACCTACAGTTCTCTCCTAAGCTGCAACCATGGCCCTAGCCCTCAAGCCAGGCAATATGCTCAATCAAGCAGGAGAATTACTGAAATAGGAACCCAGCTCAGCCATTCACCATGACATAGAGGTGGCCTGGGACTTCTGAGAGGTATCAGATGTGCTGCATACACAGACCCGGGCAGGTCTGGTGCTTCATTGATGCCTCTGCTGGTCCACACACACTTGTGCCTGGAAAATTCCCACTCCAGACTTCTCAATCACAGAGCCCAATGCTCAAAAGAGACAGATTTTCTCCAACAGGAAAGGCACTTTTCCATCCAGGTTCCATATTACATATTCCATTTTCTTTTAGGAAAGAAAGCACCTATGTACTCCTACACAGTACAGCTGCAGGCACGCCTGTGTTAGCTGTCCTACCTGCTGACCACAGGCCTGCAGAAAGAGGAGACAGCATTTGGATTGTGGTTTGAATTCTTTCTCAGCTGGAAGAATTCACAGAAAACAAAAAAAGTTTTTCTTTTAACATTCTTTTTACTGAACGCTTGGATAAGCCATAAGTAACTTGGCAGCAAACCAGTTTGGTACAAACACAGCACACCAGAACACAATGCAGTCATCACAAAGCCACTGCTCTGGGCCAGACAGTAATTTTCCCCCTTGCACAGGGCAGGCCTCCAAAGTCTCTATGCTACTACATTTGAGTCCATCTGAGTTATACGATGTGTTAAAAATGAGGGCTCATGGACAATGAGAAAACACCTATCATTTATGGGCTATGAGGAAGGGGGTACAGTCCGCAAAGGTACTCGATAAATATTTGTGAAACGATTCAGGACTCGGGAAAAGGGAAGCCTTGACTTATTTCTCAACTCAGACCTCTAGCAGCATCCTCAGGTTGTAAATCAAATATGCGATGACAGAAGGAGACTGAAAGACTGGTAACAAAAGCATCCAACGTATTCAGGGCACTTTATTTCTGGATTAAAACAAAGAAGTTACAACATGCAGGAAAGCAGGAAAAGCAAACGTAGCGACAACTGAGAGCATATTTTCCACTTCCATATGCCAGTGAAAATCCAGAGCAGCCTGGTCCCAAACCCCAAAGGCATTATCATTGCACAGGTAGTCATCATTTTGACAGGAAAGATGCTCTAGTCTGTAAGTGTCAGACCAGGACCCTGGAAACAGGGCCTCAAATCCTAATGCAGCCACAGGTGCCACAAGCCTCTTAAGCCCTCTGCAAGCTGGTGGGGGCTGTTAAGTTCCCATCTCTGAGTGAGGTTTGGTGGATAAAACGCAGGCATTAAGAAACTACTGTGGCAAAGGCTGTATAAGCACTAGATGAACAGACCTGTTTCAGATCCCCCAGCCACTACAGTACGAAGCAGGATACAGGAGGGAGAGCCGAAAACATGTACACACACATAGATATGCCCCATTAATCCAGCAGGCTGCAACAGGATGAAAGGCACGTCCAACAACTCCAATCCTGCTTGCACAGCAGTAAACACCCTCCCAGCATGGAAGGGAGGCACTGCTGTAGGACATGCATGTGAGCAGTCAAGCCAAGAGGCATCTGGAAGGTGTAAGGGCCAGTTTCGGATGTGTACTTCGGCACCAAGTACTACCCACTCAACCCTGTCCAGTGCCCCTGTGGGACACAGGGAATTAGGGATGCATGCAGAGAGGAGCCCTGAACAAAGGTAAGGGAAAGTCAAATTCACCCCTGAGGCACTTCCTAAGCCATTCAGAGTTGGTGTGTTGGCCTCTCCTGCCTTCCACACACCTCAAAATCTGTTACTCATTTCTCTTCATCTCACTGCCAGGTGGATGAATCAACTTTTCAAGGATTGAATATTCTCTGTTTTCTCTGAGATGCCCAAGTCATTGACACCAACTGAAGTCCTCGGATCTTCAATTCTCTCCTTCCTGCATCTCTAACACGACAGTCTCCAACCTTCCTCCCCTGTGGAAGTCTTAGTGACCTGAATTATTTCCAGCTTCCCACTTAAGGCCCATGGCATGGTTTTCTTCAGGAAGCATCTGACTCAGCATGAAACCCCTGAATCAAAACCAGGTGCCTGAGGAGTAGGGCTCTATCTAGCCAGGGCAGATGTACTGGTGACCAGTGTCTTCCACGTGCCCTGTCCTTACTGCTACCAGTCTGCAGCCCTCAGCCACACGCAAACACACAAGCACACACCCCTACCTGGCTGGGTATGTCCAAGCCGAGTTTTAAAGCAGAAGCCAAAAAAAGCCAAGCAGGGATACATTCCGCTCAAACCTCAAACACACACTCTGAACCATCATCCATCAATGCATTTATTTCCCCCTACCCAAAGGGAGAAAGATGGGTGATGGCAGAGGGAAGAGAGGATAGATGGCAAGTGAAGTCTTTGTTTTAATTGGCTGCTGTTAAGAACATTAGAAGGATGTTTGAAGGAGAATGATTACAGGCAGAGCACAGAGGAGGTAATCAAAGGTGTCCAACAAACTGAATTTATGATGTGGCTTAGCAATCCATCACCTGGCCATCATTCCTACATACATGCACATACATAAGCCTTAAAATATATTTAGCTCAAGGGGTCTGGAAAAAAGTGGCTGTTCTTGCAGTCCAGCTAAGAGCACTCCTTATAATCCTACAGTAGCAATTTATTTCAAACAAGGGATGGAAATCAGATATAAAGGATAAATTGTTTTAAATTCCTCTTAGTGTGAAGACAATTTTGTTTACTAAACACGTACGAGGGAACACGTGTACAGCACAAACTCAGCAGTGGAAATTTGGCTCCCTGCAATTCCCTGTGATATAGATGCATTTTTTCCAGAGAAGTCCAATAGTCTTGTTTGTTTTCACCACTAATAGAGGAGTTCAATGAAATTTTCTATTGGGAGAGTCTAATGAGGTCAGAATAAGGGAACAGAGTAACTAGGAAGGAATGTCATTGCATTTTATTTTTAGAAGAAGGATAAAGGTGGGGCCTCACAAGAGGCAGGGGATGGGCCTGTTTTGGCACACAGGGCCAGGCTGGAATGCTTCGTCCTGTGAGCCTGAGGGGCTTTAGAGCTTTTTTCTGCAACAGCAAATCCCTTGTTGGAATCAGTGAAAGAGAGCGGAGAGGTCCATCTGGGAGAAGAGCAGAGCAATGTCTGGGGTGCATGGGCAGCAGGGCAACAACCATCCTGGGGAACGACTGTGGAGCAGTTCTGTCATGCTCCCCTCCCTAACCCGTCTGCATTTCTTTCCTGGGAGGATGAGTGCCTTCGGTGGCTCCACTGAACTGGGGATCTCTTTACCGCACATTAAAGGGAATCCAATAGGGTAAATACCAGGGAACCAAGAGCAAGAAAACCTCAATGCAGCAGCACAGTAGACACATGGTGCTGGAAAGGGGGCAGCCAGCAGTGTAACAAGGAAGGGGATTGACTCCATTGTTAAGGCTGGATGTCAAAGCCCAGAGAAGACACCCTCGGGGAGGAGAGGTGGGCCAGAGAAAAGCTGTGAAAATTTAAGGGAAGGAACAAAGCTAAATAAAAGAACCGAGGCGGAAAGGAGCGGAAAGGGGCTTGCCTGGGATAAACAGGTAAGGAGGAAAAAGAGTGCATTAAAAAGCAAGCAGGCCATGGTCTGTTTCCTGGCACCAGCTAATCTGATTGGCACGGAGATACAAGAAACAGAGGCTTAAATAGCTCATGGGAGCAGATCTTCAGCTGGGGAGAGCCATCATCACTCAGCAATTAACTCCCTCGCAGGCTCTGCCCCCAACCCCGAAGCACAGAGCTGACCCTGCTGAGCACAGCCAACGCAGAATGAAGGAGCATAAGATGAATTGTCTTCCTAAGGGTTAACAGACAGCAGAGAACAAGCTGTTCCATGCATTCAGGTCACGAAAAACAGAACTAGGACTTGACACGCGCACCATGTGCACACTGCTCTGCCAGGATCACCAGAGCTCAAGTGCAGGAGCAGCCAACTCTGCCTGCTGGGAATGAGACTGCGAGGAGCTTCACCTTAAAAATGCGCAAGGACAGTGTTAACACAGGGGAGTATCGTTTAGGGAGCATCGAGGCATCTGAGAAGACCAGAAACTAGCATTTCTGCTCTGCTTCCTCATATTCTCAATAGGAAAGGAGTAAGGGAAGGCTCATTAGGGGGAAAGTGGGCAAGAGTAGATGTAAAGCACTCTTTCCCCCTCCTGTGCAGCTGATCTCCTACTTATGCTGAAGATGTAGCTGGAAAAAACCCAGCAGACTGGAACCAGAGCCGCAAGAATAGTTCAGGAAGGGCAAGAAAATGCTCCTTGACAAGCATTCATGGGAGGCTGGACTCCCTCTCCACCATGCAAGTCCTCTAACATCATGTTCCAGAGGAATGGACCGCATGCAGTTGCTTCCTCTGCTCCTGTCACAGGAAGGTGCCTGTAGAGAGGGCAGCCCATCTGAGCAGCAGGACTGTGGAGGTATGACCCTCCTTCCAACTGGTGAAAAAGATTCAGCAACCCCCACAGATGCCCAGGAGTAACAGCATAGCAGATACACTCAATCTCTGACTCTGGTGCTCTCCAGCCTCCCACTATCTGCCTGTTCACTATTCCCCATCCAGTTCCCTGCTTAGCACTTGCCCAATCTCCTCAGCACTTCTGAAAGCTTCATGTGCCTGCAACACCTTTTGGTAAAGGCCTTCAGCGCTCCACCAAGACTCACATGAAGGAGAAAGACCTCCTCTGGAGTCTCACAACCATGCCCTTATCTCCTTGCCCTTCCTCTGGTTGGTTTTCTGATACGATGCAGACTGAGAATCAGTTTCTTCCCAGACACATATGCTTTTTGGGATTTCTAGTATCAGCAATGAACTTAATATCTATGTACAGCAGTTTACAAAGCTCATTTTTCTCTTAGATAAGGGGGAGGGCCAGACTGACACAGAGCAATCGTGGCATGAAATGTCACAATTTCCAGACGTTCCTAGAAGCTCAACACAGCAAGTCCCATTTCCAACCCCAGATTTGGGAGAAAGCTTACAATTAAAAAAATTAACAGTGACCTTGAATACAAGGACTACAATTTAACTAACCCACATTCAGGCTTTGTTAATCAAGAAGTCCTTCTATAAGCTACAGCACAAAGGCACTTTTCTGAAGACCAGGTCACCTCTGCTCAGCCATGCCATACTGGAAATTTTAGATACCTTTATATAAAAGCTCCAAAAGAGTACTCTGCTGTTGAAACCTCCCTGTTCACTTTTCACACTCTGCTCTGCAAGGAGCAAGGTGAGCAGGAGTCTGGCTCAACCCATGGCTATGGCAGTTAAACAATAATATCACAACCATGAGGCAGTTTCAAGGGACTGATGACCAGCTTGGGTGGGGTTATCGTTATCACAATCCGTGGACCTGGATCATCTCAGGAACTGCACAGCAGAGGCTGCACCAGGATTATAAAACAAAATGAGAACATACTCTTAAAACATGCATCTCTCAAGGCTCTGGAGAGCCCTACAGCTAAGTCTTCACAGATAATCACATCACAGGTACAGGACAAGGTTAGCAAATAAGTGCCCAGAGCTAATGAGCCAGTTTATTAGTTTTATCTAGCAGAGAAGTGTTTTTTACCCTCAATCCCATGGTAATGTTACCATGACAGGCGCAGTGCCTGTACTAAATGCTACATCTGTCCCATATTCTGAATTACATGTATCCCTTTAAGGATGAAAGCAAAGATACATATTCAGAATGTTTCCTACAGCCTCCTGCACAGTTTGCAATGTTAGAAAATTAAGATTACTGGAAGACCAAAGCCTGATGCTGCCCCTAAAGCAGAACTTGTTTGGAGTCATTACTCACAGGCCAGTTAACTAGGGATTTGGCTACTCTGGACCCTTTTATTCTTATTTCTTTATGGATTATTGGGAAAAATACAAAGAAATATCCTGGAAATGCCACATGCCCTAGGACACCACAGAAAACCCACTATTAGCGGCACTCATCTTAATTTTACACCTCTCCGTAAATTGTTACTCTACCTCTTCATAAAGTATCAGCTGCATGCCTTTGCTGTCATTGCCTCCTTGGGACATCATTGAAACACAGTTGCAGGTAATTAGGATTTTTAACCCTTGGGAAGTGTTTTGGATGGCAGTACTTCCTGCTAGGGTTGGTTTTAATATGCTGTCCTCACTGCTCTGGAAGGCAGACACATCAGACATAGACATAGATGTCTGTGCATGTGGATGGACCAAGGTCATGAGACTACCAGGGAGCTATCAGGTCCAAACAGTCTTATCTCCATCCAGGGAGAGAGTCAGCACTGTAGCACAGATTTGTGCAGTTTTCCCAACGTTCTCCTCTTTCGGCAGTTTTAGTTGCCTGGATCTTTGTTCTTTCAACATCATCTAAATATCACTCCCTTAACACCTGATTTAGTATTTCAACCTCTTTAATTGCACACAGTGGAGATTTTATCGGAAATCTGATTATTGTTTGAAAGTCTGAGCATTTCATCCCAGCCTCAGAATTGATCTATTGACTGCCTTTAAATCTCACATTTTAATTTAACATTTAACACTTTATACCCACATTAATTACATTTCCCATGATCAATATCAACAAACACAGTCTCTGGCCCTTTCCTGATAGAGAGACCTTGGAGACCCTGCTCTGCCAAACACTCAAGATAGCTTTGCTTTTGAACATGGGCATTTACAGGGCTGATCCCTCCAGTGGGAGAGGAAGAGAAAGAAAAAACAGTAAAAATCAGCAGTACTGAGCAAGTAGCAAGGTTTAGTAAGCAGCACCACTGGCAGAGACGCACAGGTACAGACCAGGCCATGGGATTGGCCCGGCCCCAGGACACGAGGAGCAGAGACTCCAGTCAGCTCAGCATCCCACCATCTGTCCCACTCCCACCTTGGCTGGAGGGGGAACGGGCTCTGAAGCAGGGAGCCACCATGTAGAGGCTCTGGTGTAACTCCTGCCCACACTGAACAGCAGGTGAGCTGGGCTTGGCCTGTCCAACAGCTGCACATGAGCACTGGGGCACGAGAAATGCCTGATGGGCATGGTATCTCCCAGCATTCAACCAGCTTGCAGATTTAATCCCTCCGTTTGCCTCAACACAGCACAATATGGAGAGCAAAGCACTTCTCTCATCTCTGAGTCTAACAGATCTCTTATTTGCAGACACCAACTGCACAGACACCCATTATGTTGCCATTCTATCTGGCCACTGCCAGCTCCCAAAGGTGGCTGCTCTAAGACACTGGAAGGGTCTGGCTTTACCAGGAGGACAGTACCAATCTCCTCCTCTAAGCCATGAGGAGCAGAACTGGATGTGCTTGAGGCGGGTCAGGTCCTCATTGTACCCTGTCTGCAATGCATTTGTGTTTGTGTTGTAACTGGAGATGCAGATGATAGTGTCCCCAGTGCCACAGAAAACAAGAATATTTGTCCCTGAATAATTTCTCTAGCATATTAAGCACAAGTCATTCTTATGCAAAGACTGCCCTGTACAGCTGCCAAGGTCAGCAAGACCTTGCTTTATTTGCTGCATAAGGGCTGGCTGCGCAAGTTTTACCTTGTACGTATTTTTCTATGTGTTCTGTTGTCTTAGATTTCCCTGCTGCTAGTGTCTATGCATCTTGCTGTCTGTTCAGTAGGTCATGCTACCTTCCCTGGCTGTTGATAATGACTACCCAATATCCAATGCTCCAGAACAGTCAAAATTCCAGCAAACCAACTCTTATGGTATGTTTAATTCAAAAGACAGCAAGGACAATATTGAATAACAATTTTCAAGGAAAACATGCTCCACAGCCTTTGCTAACAACATCAATATGTTTCTATTTTCAGGGGGCCATGACCTGCTATCCACTCACACAGCCATCACTGTTCACATTCTAGTATCTACGTACAGATGATTTTTTATCCAAGGGTTGCACTCAACCACATGGCACTGCCTGCACACAGAGGCTTTGGATTACAGTATCAGCAAGTGCAGACTTCAGGAAACTGCCAAGTGCTGAATGGCCTGGGTCTAAATAGATGATAGGGTCTGAAAAAAAGGTCCTATGTTTTTTAAATAGCAGACACAATCTTACAGACTACAGCCAATTGTTATACCTCGACTAAGGATCATTCAGTTTACTAAGTTCTATGACAGTGTAGGTACAACAGTCAAATTTAGATATTCGCAAAAGGAAGAAAAATAGTATTTTGAAACTATACAACATCATGTTACTGCAAAACTCAAATTTTCTTGACATTTAACCCAAGAAATTCCTCTGCAGTTAAGTGACCTACCTGAGGTCAGTAGCCAGGTAGATAAACTTCACAACAGCCTGCTCTGCTCAGGAAGCACACTGCCTTGCCCCAGTCTCTCAAACCCGGAATTTACCCAGTCTCTAAACCCAAATCAACAGAAAGATGGTAAGTAAAAACGTCCCCTGTAACAGTAGACCATCTTTCTTGCTAGTATTCCACCACACCTGATCCACCACTGCAGCACTTGGTGCGAGTTCCTGCTTATCAGTCTCTGATGCAAACAAGCTTCCAGCCAGTGAGGAGATCTGGTCTAGTCGGAACAGCAAGGCAGAAGTCCAGACAAGGGCTCACACATTCTTCTTCCAGATCAGAAATCAAGTAGTTCCAGCTGTCTCACTCTGCCCCCCAATGTTGCTTGAATCCAGATCACAAGTTACAGTTAATAACACTAATGGCACATCACCCTAAGTAATTGCCCTGAGGGCTACGAGCTCCTTGGGGTAGAAACCCTCTTCCCCTTCACTTTGCAGTAGTCTCCGACCTTGCTAAGACTTCACAGCCATTGCTGTAACACAAACCATCATTCAAGTTTAAACACACCCCGGTGCCAGCAGTCTCTCAACTAGAGACAGGCAGCACTACAATGGGGCTGCACAGAGGGGTTAAGAAGCACTGCTCAAAAGGGATGCAAACAAGGACTCCAGGCTCTGAGCAAAGCACACTCTACCATACAAAAGGTGAGCATCACTTGTGAGCAAGAGCTGTCTGGCTGAGCGTACTGCCTTTGTTAACGGAGAACGCTACATGATGGAGTGGGCTAATTAACTGCATTTTACTTTGGGGGACCCAGGCTTAAATCCTCGCTCTTGTCACAGCTGAAAATGAATTTAGGGACTAGAATAAGAGCCGAGATAATTTATTTTCTACAAAATCATCAAATAATTGCCAGTCTCCTGATGGAGAGGTTCAGAATTCTATGAAGGGCACTAGTACTTATGATGTTATTTCTCTAAATATGAAAGTTATTAAGGATTGATGTGAGCAGTTATCACAGCTATCCATGCTGCTTGGCTGGACTGAGCACCTCAAAGTGAAGAATCTCACCATTCAACATGCACTTCATGATGCAGTGCCATGCAGCCTGCAGGTCCTACAAGGAAGGGAAGCCATGGGCTGGGCAGGACTTAAAATTAAATTTTCATAAGGATTCATATATTCCCTAAATTTAGAAGGACAAAGCACAGTCCTGGTGTAACTCTAGTTACTTCACTGAAAAACGACCAGGGCTGGTTGTGGTCCAAGGGAGCTGAGGGTAATTTCCCCACATCCTCTTGGCTGAAGGCTGCCCGGCAGAGCCAGTAGGGAAGCAAGTACTTTCCCCATAAAGTAATTCTCTATTTCTATCATGCTAAGAAAGTTTTTCATTTGGAAACTGAAACTCCTACATCACGAAGAAGCCAAACACCCTCTTCCTTTTCCGATTCTTACCACAGAAGTTTTCATCTAATCAAACAAGCCATTTTTCCACTGAAAGGAATCATTGTGGGAAAATCAGAATAGCAGGCCAGCTCCTGAAGGTTTCCAAGCAAGAAGTACAGCTAAATTACATTCCTGACTCTGGCAGTGGCATGCCCCTTCATACTACTGTTCGCAGTGTCACTGCCATGCCTCAGGTCACCCATCCCAAATGATGGAGATCCTTGGTGTCAGAGCACTTCTGAGGGTAACATACTCAATGTGTAAGCTAAGCAGCAGCTAATGATCACGATGCACAGTTTTGGGCACAATATTCTGCTCTACTAAAGTACAGGGTTATTGCTTCTGAAGAGTCATCACCCTCCTCTTTCCTCCTTTCTCAACAAAGAGATTGTCTCCAACATCCTCAGCTGCCAGCACAACTGAATTTGGGCAAGAAGACACAATTGAGGTCAAAAGTGGCACAGAAACATTTTCTAAAGCAACCTCCAGCACACAGCACTCCAGCACAGCTCAGCAACACAACACCTTTCATCTGCACCAAGCAGGAGACCCAGACACTTAACCCTCCAACACAACAAAGTGAGGGATGGGTGTTGTCTTCATGGTAGGGCTTTACACCAAGCCCAAGGTTTGTGTGGGAGGTTTCCCTTGAAGATAGAAGAGGAAAGCTTAAGTCAGACTTCCATTCAAAATGTCAAGACTCAGAGGGAAGGGATCAGTCAGAAGACATCCATGAACTGGGGAAGGAGGGAGTAGCAGCCACAGTGCTCTGAGGCTGACAAGGAATGCTTTCAGGCATGGTGAGATTCCAAAGGCCAAACCAAATTCTGAAAGTACAGGCCATGCAACTCCCCCCGCTGTTATCTTTAAATCCTCTTTATTCCGCAGAGCTATTCTCCACCCTCCTTCCCTTTTAATCAGGCCTGACCTACAGATGTTAGCCTCATTTCGGCTAAGTCAACACAACTGCCACTTCTAGGATGCTGTTACAGGAAAAACCTTACTTACACTCTTGGCTGGATTCCAGAGTCTACTTCTTGGTCTAGACCTGACCTCGTTCCTCTTCTGCAAGCTTAATCCTATACCTTAAGGGCACAGCGAACACACAGGGACTCCAACATAGGCCTGTCTATGCTCAGTCTCCCCTCCAGCCTGCGGAGACTCTTTTGATCACGTTGCACAAACACCAATGATTATTGACGGGAGGCTCTCTCAGAACTGATTGTTCTTAAAGAACACACAAGTTCAAAAGCCAAAAAGCAAACAAAACACACGGTACTTTCTGAAAGTTAAACCCCTACCCTAGAGCTCACCCAACAGGATACAAGCCTTCAATCAACAGTCCCTAAAGTTTCCTCAGATGCAGCCCTGGCCTCACACTGAAACCACAGCCAAATCTCATACACCCAGCTTCATCTAAAGGTTACAATACAGTAATCTATGTTGGAAGTGGCCTTAAAAATCATCTACTATTTCCAATGCCTTGGTCATGGAAAGGAATACTTTCAACTAAATCAGGCTGCCCAAAGCCCCATCCTACCTGGCCTTGCACACTTACTCATTCTTTATCAGAAACACAAACAGGACACCAAATGAACACAAAGAACTTCAACCAGATACCACATCACCCTTCAACAGCACCTTACCAGGCACAGACCAGTGACCTGGTGCAACAGTATGGTCAGAGTGAGCCAGCTTATGACTCCTCTGGTTTGCCACACTTGGCCTGTTCCTTGTTGTCCCTACCCCACATGGACAATAAGCAGGAGTCACAGGCTAGAGGTGGATGGACAACAGCTTGTCCTATCTTGTCTATGCACATCTTACAATGTATCAAGACTTAACAGGATCTGTC
This sequence comes from Pitta sordida, assembly GCA_013390025.1. Classification (NCBI taxonomy): domain Eukaryota; kingdom Metazoa; phylum Chordata; class Aves; order Passeriformes; family Pittidae; genus Pitta; species Pitta sordida. Next base: position 1,720,676 of record WEKX01008949.1, on the reverse strand, counting down.
TCCTGCACTCCCCACCTTGTGACCCAAAAACCTCGACTCTGGTCAAGTAGCAGTAGTGAAAATACCAAGCCACAAATTCGATATTATCAACTAATTTGTTATCAGCTTATTCCAAGGAGGCAGCTAGCTGTGGATTCAACCTTCAGGCAACAACATAGGTTTTTCTTAGCTCTCAAAGATGTTTGCACAGTGTTTTGTTAAGTGTTTGTGAGGGATGTTCAAAAACCCCAATTATCTGTATCTGACAGGAAGCTGATCCAGTATCATCCTGGTCCACAGGAGCCGTAAAAACAAAGCTCTGCCAAGGCTAGGAGAAGCCTTCGGATCAAATTGGCTGAGCTCTGAACAGTCCTTGAATGCGTGCTGCAATAAATCCTCCATACAAACACACCTTTCACATCACAGGAGGAGGAGGGGAGAGGGTGACTAAAAACAAAAGCCAGATCCTCAGGTAACTAAAAAAAATCAGAGCTGCTCCTTTAGTTTACACTACCACGGATTTGAACCAAAGGTGCTTTTAAATATTTTAATCTGCCTTTCTACCTGCTATATGTGCAAGCAAGTCAGTGCTTTTCAGAGAAATTATTTATTCAGTTTTACAGTGACTAACCTGAATTTCCAGACTGCTTCAAAAGAAAAACTGAAGCAATTCTTTACAAAATGTAAAGAGCATTAGGCTTCTTCTCCCCCTGTATTTCCTTTTCTTTTTTCCTCCATCCCTCAGCTGACACATCTCTACCTCTCTAATAGTACCTATCTAATAAATAAACAAATTACATATTCTTCCACAAGAAAATGCTCTTCCCTTCACCTCCATGCCAAAATCGTGCTGACAAATTTTTCTCTCTCTTTTACTTTTCTTCACTGAAGCCATTCTTAGTGGGATTTTTTTTTTAAATTGACTTTTTAGTTTAACCAGCAAGTCTTACATCACTGGTTGCAGTCTTACAACCTGGCAAAAAATGAAAGCGTGGGATTACCATTGATTTAGAATTAGTGGGACACCCTAAAAAACCCAGCTATGGTCAAAAGGAAATTACAAGGTCAGTGAAAGTAGCCACACCATTGCATGAACTGCCTCAGTGTTGCTTCCCAGATTAAAAAAATAGAAAATAGCATCACAACACTTAAATCCAATATATTCAATTCTGTAAATTTAACAATGGCTCTATGGATCTAATCCAAGGCTCTAAAGCCCTAATCCAAGGCCATCAAATGAAGGACTAATTCCAAAAGGCATGGACTCACCAGGATACATTTCTGGCACCCAGGGCAGGTGTCCTGGGGACAGGGAGTTCAGGTAGCACACACCTATCTTAACTGTGCCTTCACTACTTGCCTCCTGCAGGGGAAGCAATGTCACACACAGCAGGTCTGGCTTAAGGCAAGGTTTAAGGTCATTTCAACTATATTTCATCACAAGTAAGCTCTGCTTATGGGAGATATACATTTTCTTGCGTGGAGATGCCCTCTACTCAACCCAGCCTAAGACCTTCACTTCCACGAGGCTGTGATTAGGGGATTCAGGTCATGAGCAAGCAGATCTCACACTTTAATTCTCTCTCTCATTTCGGCTGCCTGGATCTCCAGGACGAGCAACGCTGCATTCTTGCAGAAACCTAAGCTCGAGTGCACCAGCTCCCTCCCTCAGAAGAGGGAGATGCATGAAGTTGATCGTGATAACCTTCCACCTGAAGGTGTTGGATGCTGCTGCTTGTGCCACAGCACTCTCTCCCCACGCTGAAAGTAAAAACATCAATCCTAAAGCCAGTTTTGCCTCTTCATCTCCATAGTCTGGCTAACAATACTGCATAAAATTCAACAATACTGTTCCATTTGTACCTCCCCCTCTAGTGAGCCATACAGAAAGTTATACATCCAAAACTACAGTAGCCTGCAACCCCTCGCTCTCCCTGCTTTCCGTTTCCTCATGAGATCACCCTGCTGAGAACAACTTTGGCAACACACCACTTTAAGACCATCCTAAAACCACCCACGCACTGATATCAGATTGCAGTCCTTGTTTCACTGTCCTATAAGTATCACACAGGATTAGCCCCTTGCTAAGTGATCTGGGACTGCAGTAACATGTTCACAGCTTTGCCATTTATTTGTGACAGCTTTCACTACCTGCAGATGCCACCCAAAAATACAGAAGAAAAATTTGTGCCCTTGGGACCTCATAGTCTAAAGGCAGAGGTCAGGAGAAACACTCTGTTCTTAATAATGCAGTTCTGTGGAGAGCTGGGGAAAAAATAGAAGTCGCGTCTGTATGCTTCTCAAAAGCAGATTAAGGCTAATAATACAAAGATTACTGACATTAAATGAATTTAAATTCATTCTTCTATCATTCAGAATATTAGGTTTTGTACGTTCCTCCCAGGATCACTTCCATTTGTAGTTAGCTTCGCCTTCTGCCTTTGACAAAGTTGTTATATTTGCACTATAATCACCACAATGGACTTTTGCCCCTCAACAGTTTGGCTGTACCAGGCTTCTTACAAAAGAAAATATTCACAGTTTCAGTTTAACCTAAAAAAAATGGAAGAAAGGATGCCTATAATTGCTGCATAACTCTGAGAGGAAATTTCTGCAGTCCTAATGGGTTCTCTGCCTATCAACAGGCAAGGGGAAAGTCTCACTCACGCTCCAGAAGGCGTATGTGGTGTTCAGCCCTAGGCTGTACCAGGGAGTGGGAGCTGACACTCACCAGCCTGGACATGCCACAGCATCAGTATGTGCCACAGGCACATGGCACCAACAAAAAGTATCTATCATCCCAAACTCGATTTTAAATTCAAGTTGCTCCTCACCAACCTTCAGACTCAATGGAAGGCATTGCTCTGCTCTAACTCACTAGGAATGTAATGGTTTTACACCAGCACCAGCAAACTGAAGATGGGAGCACAGTAACAGGAGTAAAGTCAGACACACATAGATCTACTTTCAGGAGAAAAAAACCTCCTGTTGAAATTTAAGTTCCAGTTCAACTGTAGGATCCCTCTCCCCAGACATCCTGACATTGAAGAAGAAATATCTGAGGACACTCAAAAGAAAGCCATCACCAAAAGAAGCAAGTCACCAGATGTGTTTGCCATCACCAAAAGAAGCAAGTCACCAGATGTGTTGGCTGCTGAACATCATGAATGATAGCACTAAAAGTATCTCACAAGTGTTTGATCTACATTTTACTGACAGAAAGGAAACTTCATGGCAAAAAAATCAATCATGGTGTGTTTGGCTGGACTGTGGCCTTCTCCATTTGCTCTCCTGGTCCCCATCTTGGGAAGCCAAGCCAACACACCCCCAAGCCTACAGAACTGGAACCAGTGGGCAGTTAGCTGAAACACAGTGTGGTGAATTGCCGCTGCATGGGATCTGTCCAACTCAACTGTCCGGTCCTTTTGTTTCAAAAAGGGCGTTACGGTTGCTAAAAGGCACCTCCCTTAGCTCATGGCCTTATTCAATGGCTGCATTAAGCATTACTCTTATTAAATCAGTACATAATTAGTGTTTTACTGAACTGAAAAACTCCAGCATCTTGCAAAAGGCCATCAGTGACCAGCTCAGCCTCGCTCATGCCGATGCTCTCCCACAGCTCCAGGCATCCTCCAGCTCCACCTTCATCACCATTTCCAGCTGACCTAAGCACAGGTTGCATCAGCCCAGGCATCATTCCCATCCTCTCCTTCAGACAAGGCAAGCATGCATGAGACTGAGAACAAAGCAGAGGAAAGAGGACAGCAGCAGGGAGGAAAATGAATGCACTTTTCAGTGGGAAAATCCATTTCAAGGGCATCAAATGGCAGGCTCAGCCCCTTGCGGCACCCGTGCAGCCAAAGGCACTCAGAACAGCCTGAGAGCTCAAGCAGCCAATAGCTCTGCCTTGACAGTCCCCCACTGTCCAGAGGTTTCCAGAATTTTCCCCAAATACACATTGCCCATGTCTGTCTCTCTCCTTGTGCGTGCTGAAAGTCACATACATTAAAATCATACACAAGGAACTGGGTGTAAACCTCAGGACACGGATGAATTCTGAAGCATTGTCCAACCACTCTTTCCACTCAGAAGTCACCAGATACTGTGTCCCACAGGTTGGCTGAGCAGCTGGAGATGCTCCAAGACCCAGGGGAAAACTTTCTTATGTAAGCTGGCATGTAAAATGGTGCAATCACCCAACTACAGGCATCTAGGACAGTCTCTAGGCTGAGAGACTGTCAAATCCTGCTATCTCTAGAGAAACAAGATGGGTAGCACTGTACAGAAAACAAATTCATCTGTTATTAAACACACTAGAAGCTTCCCTGTAGCTTATGAATGGATCTCAAGGTTTTGTCAGAAGGATAATCTTCCACCTTATAGAGGGCACAGAATGAATTTACCGTTTGGCAGCAGCATCCTCATTCCAACCTTGGTATCTGTGCATCAGCTACCGAATGACTCATATTACAACACAGTCACCAGAACTGGAAAGTCCCCAACCCAGCAGGTCTCTCCCTTCAGCAAGGTTCATAAAACCTCATGCAGAATCTACCCCACACGGCCTACTCATCTCCTCAGCCTAAAGAGAAACATTCATCAAAGCTACTCAACCAACTGCTCTGTAGACCCTGAAAATCACTGCGAAGGTGGTGAGAGTCACCAAGCCCTGAGCAGACAAGCCCTGGGGGGTGTGCAGCGCAGGCATGCGGAGAAGCGGGGACAAACTTCCTCCACTTCTGAGCAAGGTGGAAGAAGCTCACTGTATTCAGAGGCAGCACAGGAAGCATCACCTTACTGCAGAGATGCAGGAGGGAAGAGGCTCACTGGTCACCCCACAGGAGTGCAGCCCACTCTGACTGGCCTTATTCAAGTAAATTGAAGTGTAGCTTCCTCAAGCATAGCATGAAAGGTGCTGCTGCATCAGCCAGACCACACCTAGGCACTTGGGACATGGCCAACATTATATCAAGGCTATGCTTAATGAAGGGCACTGAGGCTGTCACACCAAGTGCTTCACTGAGTAATTAGTCAAGCTGAATTTATCAGCAATGGACTTCATCTGAGGAACAAGCAGAGTACACAGGATGGAGGTGTTCATTTATGGATCCAACAGTTAAGTGCAAATGCAAGGTGGAGAAACCAGTGCCAAAAACTGGGCAGAGCGTCAAGGGCATTAAGGTATCACAAGACATCTCTGCACTCCGGCTTCCTTGGTCAGACACCACCAGCATCTGGAGACTTCAGAGAAAGGAAGATAAACTACCTGTAACCCTGTGGATTACCTGTGTGGATAACCATGCTACCGCCTTTTTTTTTTTTTTACTTTAAAATTAACTTTACTGAAAAGCATCTGAAGATGCAATACAAGCCCCCTGGGCTGGCACTGCTCATTACTATTTATATAAAAAATGTTCAGACTATATTTGAAAGGAGCCCTCTGATACCTGGTACGGCTATAAAAAGATTTATCCATTTTGACCTGTGGGCTGCAGATAGAGTAGGAGATCCAACAACTGAACAGCTTGATTAAGAAGAGTGGCCAGCATTGATCAAAAGTTTTGACCAGATTTTGGGAACAGAAACCCAAGCACTTTAGCTGCCCAGCCAAGTAAGAGCCCAAAGAGCTCAATTCTCTCATGGCCTTCAGTTATACACCTTATGGCTGTGGTAACACTTTCCATGCTGTGGACTAACCCAGTGCTCTGGAGAACAATTCCCAGAGCAGCCTGGCAGCTGGCCATGGCTCAGAGCAGGTGATGATCTTTTGCAGGAGCTGGCTGGAAAATTGGGTAGGATTTCCCATCACTGAGATGGGGATGTTTGGTAGCTCACCACTCCAGTCTTTAGGATCACTTTAACAACTGGTTCATCAACCCACACCGGCCCTTCCCAGCATCACAGTCCTGCATGGCACAACCAGACCTCTGCACCATACTGTCCCAGAACCTTCCACCAAAAGATCACCAAATGCTTTACAAACATTAATGAATTAAGTCTTAGCACCCCCAATTAACTCCAGCAGCATTATCCCCTTGTAACCAGTTGCACAGAAGCAAGCTGAGGGGCCCTAGTCTTGCCATGAGTCTGCTGAGGAGCCAGCCATGACAGACAGACCTGCCAGCTCTCTCCCTCTGCTCAGCTACAGACCTGCAAGTTATTTCAAAGGCTCTTTCCAAAACAGAAGGAAAGCAGACAAAAAGAAAAAGCTTTCTGTTTTCCTTGAAAAGCAGGTCGTGCAACAAAGAAGGCACTAATAAAGGTTTCACCATCCAAATTAAAAGTCAAAGGCAGCAATAATAAAGAGTCTCTGAAATATAAGAAACACGTTATGCATGGTATAAATTTATTGCTGCCTTGCAGAATGAAGCCAAACATCTTAATATGGAAAAACACCGCTACTTTTGACCCAAACAGTTTGGGAACAGGAAGTAAAAACAAATCACCCAGCTGTGGCCTCCCCACATTAGGAGCAGCAGCAGAGAAACCAGTGTTTCCTGCCCACACTCACCCTGCCCATGGCTGCCCAGGGGCCAATCCCACCTAAACCAGACAGTTTGTAATTAAAACTCTTGGAGGCAAGACCAGACCTTTACTGGAGGGGAATCAGCTGTGGAGAGCCAGGTAAATGGGACTGCAGGAATCATCCCCAATGCTGCAGCCATTTGCAAACCACGCAGGGCCAGGCATCCCGCGAGAGGATTCCCCTTCTTTCAGTGGCTCTCTCCAGTTTCACCAGCCAAATTCCTGACTCAGGACAGGCATATTTCAGGAGTTAATTTTGGTTTTATTACATCATCACCAGCAAACCCTGAGAAATTAAGTCAAGCCTCAATTGGCTTAAAACATAATTGCATTTCTCTTAACTAATAGCCTTGCATTACTTCATTTTTGTTGGATTTTTTTTTTGAGCTCGTGCATATTACCTCCTAATTATATTTTCAAGCTTTCATTTGCCGCTACAAGAATAACCCAGAAAGACATACAGATGAGCTAATTTTCAAATCATCACTTGAGTAAGGACACGGAGCTTTAAAAAAAGTGACAAATAGACCGAGGGACCTGCAAGAAAAAAAAGAAACATGTAAAACTGACAGTCCAGCATCTCTTTTTTTAAAGCCAGTAACTCAATGACAAAAGAGAATGGCTTTAAGACCTCAGCAGAGGAAACACTGAATATCACATACGTAATGCAGCAGAAAATGCCATTTACACAAACATTACACATTGAACAGCAGCTCAGAACCTGGTCTTTTGACTAAAATTCTGCTTTCAGCAAGCATCATTTTTATCAGCTCAAGCAGATTTTTCCTACAAGACTCTAAAAGACTACATGCCAGGTGTAGAATACTTCATAAAGCAGAATTAAGAGTTTTGACTTGGGTGATTTTTATTTTTTTTTTTAAATAATAGCAGCCAGCAAATTGCAGCCATTAGTACAACACTGCCTTCGCAGCAGATTTATGGCAGCATTACCGAAAGCAGAATTTCACCCAACAACACTTCTGGGTAACACAGACATCTGCAGAACCAAGGGGAAAAAAGCACATAAACATGCACAACCACACATTTTGTGCATTACCATTCAAGACTTTTACAAGGACGGGTGTTTTGTGCCACTGTTCTGCAAGACAGCACCCTGAGCACGCACAAGGGTACGGTACATTCTCCTGAATGCAGCGACCTCCATCCCTACCTCATACCCTTTTAAATCCCTCACCTTTGTGCTCACAAATATTGCTGTGGCAGAGGGGCTGCACAGCGAGGAGGGAAACACCCCACACTCCAGTTATTGTGCTACATGAAATCCTCCCTCTGTCCCAGCAAGCGCCCAGCAAAAAACATCCAAGTTTATCACGCCAAAGAAAGAACAATAAGTGGGAGTTCAAAAAGGCAGTCAGAAGTACCGCCAAAAAATCAGAGCTCTTTCTCAAAAAAATGGCCCTCCCTTAGGAAGCCTGCCAATCAAACCCGATCACGAGGCTGCTTTCGGAGGGTGAATAGAGTTCTTATTGACACAGCTTATGTCTGCAGCATGCAGCCCTCCACAAGGCTTTCAAGAGCAGATCGGATTACACAGACACATTCTCTCTGATTTTATGCATTCAGAAACCCTCAGACATAAAATACCCAGCTCAGAAGGCCACAGCTTTTTCAGCTCGCTATCGGCCTCCATGCTTTTACCAAAAAAAAAAAAGCAGGCAAACAGATCCTGGCACCTTTACTTGGGCTCCCGAGGCTCTCGCTCTCGCTCAGCAGGGCCAGATAATTTGGAGGCCAAGCCACAGATTTGCTCTATGTGAGTAATACAAGACGACTCATTCCCATGGTGAGTACTTAGCATCAGGACAGAAGGGAAAAACAAATATCTGCTGACATCATTTAAAATGGGGGACGATAACATCGTTCTGGGTAGACAATCCTTCCTGGAAGATGGCATGGAAAAAAGGGAGGATACACACCTTTTAAAAGAACAACACACACTGCACAGCTCACCAGGCAAGAGGTACCAACTGCAAAACCATCACAAGCATAAATTCAAGTAAATCATCTACTCAGGGGCAGCAATTTGCACATACAGAAACCTGATGAAAACAAACAAAAAGGATACATTCACACAGTTTTTTTACTTAGGGGGCATGATAAGGAATTCCATTCCAGCAGCAGATACACACAAAGTCTAGGATACCCGAGATGCTGCATTAGAGGTGAACAGAGTATTACAAAACATTTTATTATAAAAACTCCAGCTCAAAGACTGCACTTCAGCAAGAGAGACAAGTCTGTGCTTAAGTCACATGATAAATTATGACCTGAGCATTGCCCCAGAGAAGGATGCACACACTGCCCAGAGGTCTGGACTACAACATTTAAAAAGCAGCTCATAAATAAAAAGTCTAAAAACGAAACCAGTACATTACACATAGGTAAGTGGATCCCTATCACCTAAAAAGGAACTCCTGCATCAACTCAGCCACACAGAATTGAAACTTCTCACTGCAATATTACATATGGCAAACACAGCCAATAAAGCAAGCTTGAGCTTCAGAGCTTTTAAGGGATTTTAAGAGCAAACACACAGTGTTCAATAAAGACATCCTCTCCTCCCTGCTTTCAGGACGCAGTCACTCCCCAAACCAGTGTTTCTGTCATGTTGCAAAAGACTTTTCTCACATTTTTCCTAATGGGTGCCAGGAGCTTGGGCCTGCCTAACAGAAATGCAGGATGCCAGGTCTCCCTGAAGGGGCAGCTCTTTGGTTGGACATTTCCACTGTTTTCAGAGCACACACAGCTCCTATGACAACCTTTCAAAAATGAGATCTAAGTAAACTCTGGTTTTCAGAGCTCAGCCTTGCTCCCAATGAGCACCCCTGTGTTTCTAGTACCCAGATTCCACACATGACTTTTAGTATGTTCACGGTGAGAAAAGCCTGCTTCTATGAAGGCTGTGTACTCTTCCCCAACATGTCTGAGTCATGCAATAGTTTGTTCCACTGCCAAAGCCAAGCTCTCACCACTAGCACAGCAGGGGTGTCCTGCTGCAGGCATCAGTCACCAAATCCTGAGCACATTCACCATCTTCACCTGTGCCTGCACTAGCCACAAAGAAAACCTTTGTTTGCTTTCAGGCTCCTGACTAAGCTGCAGGCACTGGTGACTAGGACAGCCATGGCTTGATTTGTGCAGTTAGGAAGATCCACTTGCCAGACACCAGTCAACCAGTTTTACTGTGGCCCAGCTCCATCCTGTCCTTCCTGTGCCCCACAAATCTTTCTGCCAACATGTGTGTCATGGCCACACTGCGTGGCCACATGGAGAAGTGAACCAATGAGCAGTGATGGCTAAAATGAGCACCACCTTTTTACCTGTTATTCTGCAAGATTACTCTTAATTCACAAGGATGGTGAAGAGACTGGAGGCAGGGGCTAAAGTAGAACGACTTTTTCCACCACAGCACAAGCTTCAAAATTGATTTGCAAGCTTTGCTGCAAAAAGTAAGAAAGCCAACCTCTCCCTCTTCGTAGTCACAAGTTTTTAAGTTGCATTTTGAGATTCACTTAAACATTCAGAACAACTCTCAAGACCTCACCTCCCGTGGTGCCAAACTCTATGGTCCATGTATTCCTTACCAAGGTGGGGCAAGCCCAGGAGAAAAGCCCAGGTCTGTAAAAATCTAAGAATAACATCAAGGCTCATGCAAGCCATTCCCCAACAGAGAGCAAGGTCAGAGCAGGCCATCACTGCTTGCAAAGTGGAACCAGGCACGAAAACAACTAGAAAATCGTATCTGTGTAGATGCAACATCCCAACATGTCAGAGACAACTGCCCAGCATCCCTACTGTCAGTAACCTTCCTGCAGCACATGGTCCAGCACTGGGAGGGAGAAATGACAGCCCTAGACCTGCCCCCTCATTCTCCATGTGGGTCCCTCACTGACCTGGCCAGATGCTACAGGAGCCTGAACAGCAGTTTCCAACATGATGGGGCTAATTTCCTCACTGACCACCAGGTCTGCTTTGGGCCCCTGCCAGTATGTCCCAAAAGGCCCGTAAGTCAGCACCAGACCCACACCATCCACACAGCCATGTACAGCTTGAACCGGGTGCACATGTACAACTCAGCCACTTCTAGGAAGGCCAACTGTGCCTGAAGCAGACCATTCCTTCTCCAGCTATATGTGCATCCCATAATACCTAGGAGCTTCAGAACAGTCCACTGTCGTTCAAAGACAAACACTCAAATACTGAAATAGCTCTCAAACTTTTCTGGGCTATGTCTACTCTAAAATGACTTCATTTAAATATGTACTGTGTCTATAAATATATATATATACACACACACACATGCCCCTCAAGGGAAATTAGCATCCGTGAGCAGGGCTGGTGCCCACACACCGTAACTCTGCACAGCTTCCCAGGTCTGCTGGTGCATGGCTGTGCTGCCATGGCTCCACACCAGTACAACCCCACAGCAAACCAGAGCCACTTGAGAGCCCCACGAAGACCCCGAGCCACTGGCACGAGCATTGGAAGGACCACAGCCTGTGGACTCTCCACCAGACCACTTGCTAAAACACATCTTTTTTGGGGTACAGAGAGCGATGGGGGCAGGGAAGCCTTAAGACCAAATTAAAGACTCTTGTAAATCCTTCAGTTTTGCACAAAGCTGAACCTCCAACTCTTCTCTTCAGCAGTTTTTCCTTTTGCCTGACCACTATGCACACAACCTCCCCCGCCAGGGCCAAGCTGCATGATTTGTACACTCACTGGTAAATAAAGCTCCATGGAACAGGACTGTGTCACATGAGACACTTCTCCAGCCTGGAGAGCAGCACCACTGCAGCCTCCACATACTACCCTAACAGCAAAATACCCGCAAGGAGGACCCATAGAGGGAGAACATTTCTGTAACCCCATGAAAGCTGCTGTGTGGGAACTCTAACTGCGTTACTTTTGCTTCTGCATAATCTCAGAAGACCTAGCTTAATTCAGACTGCTCCAATTCAGACACCCAATAGCTTCAACACGGTATAGACTATAACCTCGCTCTAATTACAGGTTCACATTACATGTCCAACAACTGCTGCAATTTAGTCTTGCCTGATACACCCCAGCTCAAAATTGCTCATCCCACCTCTCACTCTCATACTTTTTGGCAACCTTTGAATGGAGGCAGGGATACCTAGCAACACCTTAGAATCTGACACAAGCGCACCCCAAGCTCCAAAATTATTAAGTCATTATATTTCCTTGTGGTAACGAAGGCAACGACGTCCATCGGTGCAGAATAAACTAGTTTTAGGCAAATAGCACGGACACGACACTACTGCTCACATGCTTCTCTGTGCAAACGCAATACAGGATTACTGCGAATAGCCACAGCACCACGAATTCGCACGTCGCTCCCCGAGCCAGGTGTTGAACACACACGGAGCCTTCTCCGAGCAAGACGGAGTTTTCAAGAGACGCAAAAGCTGCAGGATCAGGCGCTCGGAGTTTCACTACCTCAAAGGCAGGGGATGTTCCTTGCAGCAGTGCACGTCTCGCCTTTTGAGCTCGAAACTGCGCCCGCAGCTCCCGCTGCCATGAAAGGAGGAAGGTTCGCTCCCCGCAGCCGCTCGCCCGCGCCTGAGCCGAATGTTAACAGGTCTCTGCCTCGTCTCTGCCTCGCCACCGCCTCATGCTCGGCCGGGGAAGGTTGTGCTCCCCGGGCGGACGAGCTGTCCGGCCATGGCTGGGCGATGATTCAGCAAGGGGGTGGCTCCCGGTGGGAAGGCACACCTCCTCCGAGCTGTCACACCGCGGGGCCGGGGCAAAATGGGAGAGAGAAGTTGCTGTGTCTATCATGGCTGCACTTTCCAAAATGCGTAACCTGCCTCGGCAGGGTTCGGGCCGGGGGGCGAGGCGGGGTGAGGAGAGGGGGGGTGTTTCCATCAGGAGGCACATGGAAATAATTGAAGGAAACATCTCGAGGCTTTTAAC